>WOGP01009583.1:0-10668 GCA_015342065.1 Leptinotarsa undecemlineata | reverse complement strand
AGAATACATCTATGAAAATCTCGTTGTTCTTCTATTTTACTCTGAATCCACATGAAAAAATCATATCTCAAATCATAGTCTCTTTCTAGAAATGTACAAATGTATTTATACCATACAGGTATACCATACATAGACACAGGTATCCGTTCTAGGTACCTGTGTCTTTAGTGTCCTTATGTAAAAATTATGTGAATCTAATGATTGAAATAGAGGCAAATTTGGAATACTGGTTTGTTTTTTGGGAATAAGTAGAGAAGAAAATGGCTTAGCCAAATAAAAAATACATCATATGGTTAGAAAATTATTAAACTTTAATAATAGAAAGAATAAAACAAAACGAAAATTAAAAACATAAAAATTTTGATCAACCTAAAAAACTCCAAAAGCTTCATTTGACTTATGGTGCAGATAATTTGGAATATATTATTCCAAATTATGATCACCTTCGTTGACATATCACAACATATGTATTTCTCGACGTTTCTTCCCGAAACTACATCATCAATATTCTATCATTTAACTTTTTTTATTCAGTGAGAAATCAAATATCAAACTAACGATAGTTAACAGTATCGTTAATACATCACATTAAAAAAAAACAGTTGCGAAAGAAAATGTAACGAAATACTAAATAATAGAAAATGAACACTATAACGGAATGTACGTTACATTTTTTAAGTTGCCGTCTCACGCGATATCGCATCAAATGTTCAAATTGTCTTCCATCATTTCTTAAACAAATACTTGCTCTAGAAATAGTGTGATTGTGGTAGTTCTCTAACATCTGTGAAGTGATAGCGATGCAGGCACTCCTTATTGAAACTTTTAATTCTTCAATATTTTCAAAATTTGTTCTGAATACTTGATATTTCATGAAGCCCCATATTGAAAACTCTAGAAGAGAAAGGTAAGAAATCGAAGTATAATTCTCCGGTCAGAGATGTTTCAATAAAGTGGGGGCCAATAATTTTATTATCAAGAACACCAAGCCATACGTTAACACCATATCTCTCTTGAAAATTGGTAACTCTATATAAATATTCATTTTCTTGTCGCCAATGATAATGTATATTCCTGTTGAACCATCCGTTATTGGTAAATGTACTTTCATCACACCACAAAATTTATTTACAAATTTCATTATTTTGGCGAAATTTTCTAAGGAGCCATCTACAAAAAACTTTTCTCCTGTTGAAGTCCGTTAAACGCAAATGATGAACTTTCCTAACTCGATAAGGCTTGAATTTATTTTTCTTCAAAATTTTCCGTACAGTCGTAATGGATATGGCCGAATTATGAGCAATCTCTCTCAGAGATACTTTCTTGTTCTCAATTTTTGTATTTTCCATAAATCCTAAATCAAATCATGTCACTTTATCATTATTGTGAATCTTCTTTGAACTCCCCTAAAACGCCGATTTCTTTATCGCCACCACATTCAGTAACCGTACATTTTCTTTCAGAGAGTTTTTCAAAAGATCGATAATTTCGTAAAGTATATTCGTATATATTTATTAGATATACCTCACAATTACATAAGTACACATTGTAAAATCGATTTAAGACAAGTAGATAGGGCAATATTGTGAAATTATATAGCTTATAATATTTCAATCATTAGATTCACCTATTACATAATGACAAATTGTAATATTGATTTGATACTAGTAGATGAGGCGATATGTGGATTATATTATTCCACATATTGAAATATTTCAATTATTAGATTTACTTGACTATTACATTAGAATACATTGTAAAATTAATTCAAGACAAGTAGACAAGGCAAATTGCAAAATTAATTTAAGACACTCAGAACAGGTAGATATCTGTATCTATGTATGGTATACCTGTATGATATAAATAAGGATAGCTTTGTAAGTATGATTAGTTAAATCTTCCTCTTGAAGATGGTCACTTGGTGATCGAAACACCTGTCGAGGTGTCAAAATAACGGTTTGGTGTTGGAAAAAACTCCGGTAATATTCATTACTACACCAAAGGTTCCAAACAGTGCATAACTAAATAGCATATCAG
The DNA here is from genome assembly GCA_015342065.1 of Leptinotarsa undecemlineata. NCBI lineage: Eukaryota > Metazoa > Arthropoda > Insecta > Coleoptera > Chrysomelidae > Leptinotarsa > Leptinotarsa undecemlineata. The sequence continues at coordinate 8,631 of WOGP01009583.1, read as the reverse complement.
TACTTTTATCATTACAATACATCTTTGATATGTTCATAAACGTCTGGCAGTTATCATCAGATATTAACAACGCATTCATTTTTCCTGCCATAGAAACCAAGCAAAGCCTACTCGTTCGAAATAGTAAATGAATTGAGATGATATTTGATCGTACCAAATTATATAACAATCGAGTTTTGACCAAAAACTGATATTTTCGTTACTTCCAGAATTGAGAATTATAAAAATATTACGAATTATAATTGATTAGGGAGAAATAAGCTTCGAAAGAAGGATTAGAGCAATACAAAAATTTCCAAAACCAAAAAGTACGAATTTTCATTGTGTTAGGGTACCCACCTGGCGAATTAATTGGTTTATCTGAATTATGTTTTGAAGAAATCGAAACAATTTACAAAAGAAATAACTACAGAACCGTAATTTAAAATGGTTGTCACCGATTATGGTAGTGATTTCAAATTAATCGCCATAAAAATATCAAATGTGATGTACCCTTGAATTGTGAATTTATTGCTTTATCAATAATTGTAATAGAAAAGGCAGGTCCGTTTTTAAAAAAAAGTTGATGGTGGCCATGTTGACATGAAAAGTTTTATCGAATATTCATTATTACATCGTCATAATACACTTCGAATACATTAACATTTTCTTTTCCATTTCTTTATATTCTCCAAAATAACAATTCCATTCGAAAAAAACGAAAAACAGCATTTTGGTTTTCCCCGTATAACTCGAAACGGCCTGTACACCTTGAAACTCAATGGACTGTGACTTGGGCCAAGGTAGCGCTCAACTGGACTTGCGCTTCTCGATGGTTATAGATGTCGCGTCACTTCAAGAGACATCGGCTTACAGAGACTTCCATTACGATATATAAACACTACCAACAGACAGATGAAGCAAGTCGAGTTGAAAGTGCGGTACGAAATGATCTAATAAGACGAAAGAAATTTGACTGTTAGTCTCAAGTTTCAGTTAAGGTGTTTGTGTTGTCAATGTAGTAATGAAATAAAGTTGAGTATAACTGTTCAGTTTAGTCAATTATTGTCAAACCCAAGAACAAAAAGTACAGCTTGTCGAATGTAGGAAGAGCTTTATGAATTCCGTTATGATCCCGTCTAATAGATGTGCGTTTGTTAGAAGACTTTAAGAGAGAGAGAGAGAGAGAGTTATCAAGTATCTTCCTAGATTTGACAAGCTGTAACAGTATTCAACAGTCAAATAGAGTCAACTACAAAATGGTTAAGGCTTTCGCGGGCGAGTTTTCAGTGTAAGTATGAAGGCCGTGGATTTTTTGTAAAAAATTCCAAAATAGAAACACTGAGAATCAACTACATTCTGCAAACATAGGATGTGTTTTTTTCGCAGTAACTTAATTCCAGATCTGTCATTTTCTGCTCGATCAAAATACATCCAGCAGCATCCCGCCAACTTTTGTCGGGAATTACTCAATCTAGGTGCAAACAAGAAATAATAATTATAGTTAAACTGATAAAACTGGTCTAAACTTTGGCAAAGCTTGTTTGCATAGGTCTAATAAGCAAATGGGCATTCTTTAATTCCTTGCAATTTCGACGACGGAACTGATATTTCCAAATAAAAAACTGAATTAAATGCATCTTGCTTTAATAGATTTTCTGATCCTCATAATTGGCTGAATATTTACTTATATCACTAACATAACAGATTGTTTAAACAAAATCAGTCAAGAACGCTACTGCAATCCCCATTCGAGATAAGTTCATAGTAAACAGAATATATTTATGATAAATATTCGTGCAGAACAAAAAATGTATGTATTGGACTTGAATAATCGAAACTAGCAACCATTTTCCAATTCGTAATACCTGTGAGCGGCAAGAATTTATCACTGAATAATCATCACATGAGGCCAAACTAACATAACAGGTTAGATCTTATAACATAGCTAATGAAACTCACCAACTTCACAGTTGAAACTTCCCACCCAAACAATTGCCGATAACCTAACACATTGTAAATGTAAATATGATCGTGATATCTTATATGGTATGCTCGTGTCGAATATTATCGGAATTGCACTAAATTTTTCATCTATGAAATCTCTCATCATTTCACGAATGTATAATCACGTATTGTTTCTGGTGAGTTTCATGTGCTATTTTATCGCTGACTAGAATTTACTTTATCAAATAATTTAGCTTTAAGATAGGATTTTCAATTTCGCGCTATCATAAATGTTTTACAAGTAGTCTTTACTTACTCATTTCATTTTTTGATGAATAAATAACGCCGAACTATTTTAAATTTTCATTATGGAGGTATGAATTTATGCGATGAAATTCTCAAAAAATCTTATTATACTGGGTTATGCTTCGTTGAGAAAATATTGATTACAATATTCAACAAAGAATTCAATAAATTTGCCAAGTATTTGATAGTACAGATTTCATAATTGAACATATGTCTTCATATGATATCAAAAACTTTTTTTTTGGTTCGATGACCACAGTTCTGGAAAACTTGAACATATTATTTGTTTCTTCGGTGTCATTTCTCGCGAGTCAAATATCTGGTTGAAGTTGGGTTCAGGTATAAAAAGTTTTTACTCTAACCATTAACAAAACCATTGTAACTGCTTATAAGAACTTATTGCGATTTTATTCGTTCATGACCACACCTTCTTACTGTTCTGTATGTTTATCCAATCATTGCTGGGACCCCGTCAGTTGAAAGCGACACTATTTTACCATAACTAATGTTAGATTTACTAATAAACTCATCAATGACCTTGAATAAATCTTCTCCAGGAGTGTTACCTTTCAACGGCAATATTGCTAGCAACTCTTTCCTAAAAATATTACACTCAATATCAAGAAATCTTATGAGAATAGACATTTGTTGGTCATCAACAATATCACATGATTCGTCAAGTACTATGACCTAGCAAGGTGCATTTTGCAAAAGTTCAAGAACAGTGTTTTTGATATCAGCAGCTAAAATTTCCGGTTTTCGTGTATTACTTCTCGCTGATAATAGCGATAATACTTTGAAATGCATCGACATCTTTTTTCCTCCAAAAAGTACCGTGACTACTTCCAAGATATATTCCTTCACCATCTCAGAATCTGAAAATGATTTTTGGTGTTTATTAAGCGTCCAGTACACACGTAACGATGCTTCTGTGAATTTTTCTTGCTCGCTCATGCAAGGAACTAGTAATTTCGTGCTTTTTTTGTAAGAAATGAGATATTCATGAAGTTTTTCTTTACAAGCCTCACTTCCAAGAGGAAAGTTTTTGTGAAATTACCAATGAGAGGTTACGTAGTGTTGCTTCAAATTACCACTCTCAACAATAGCGAAAGTTTCAAGAAAACAAAACAGTCGCAAGCGCGCGGTTTAGAATTTTTGTTTCAGCTTTTATTAATATTTGAATTTTTTATTTTTTTTTGTTGTTTGGTTTTATGTTATTTCTTTGTAATTTAAGTTTTTTGTTCAATAAAATTGTTATTTTCGGTTATTCTTTTTAATATTGTTTCAGGAATTTCAAATCAGTTATCACCCGAAGACGATTGTGGATACTAACAATCGAAATCGTGACATAACACGGTTTAGAATCTTTCAATTTCTATTTTTCAATTTTTGTTATTTATAATTTTCAATTTTCAGCTTTTATTAATATTTCAATTTTTTATTTTATTTTGGTTGTTATTTGGTTTTATATTATTTCTTTGTAATTCCAGTTTTTTGTTCAATAAAATTGTTATTTTCGGTAAATCCTTCTAATATTTTTTCAACAATTTCAAATCAATTTATATTATATCAGACAATGGAAGTCCGAACCTTGCGGTTCGAACCACCGATTCAAACAGCGGTCAATTGAGTTGAGTGGAGCAAACCACCCACGTCAACCCACGAGACTACCGTCCCATCAAGTGTTCAAGAACACTTGAAATATTTATAGTGGTATACGGTGATTGTACTGTGATTTAAAAAAATAATTACAAGTGGTACAAGCTTTCCCCAGAAGATGTGAATGACGACACTCATCCTGGACGCATCAACAACCGATGAAAATGTTGAGAAAAAGAAGGAAATTGTTATGGAGAATCGTTGAATCGCCATTAGAGAAGTTAACGAGGATGTTGACATAGCGGTTGACTCACGAAATGCAATTTTTTCGGAAATTATAGGCATGGAGCATGTGGCAGCTGAGTTCGTTCCAAAATTGCTGAATTTTCACTAAAAAAAAACAGATGCATTAGCATTGCTCACGAATTATTGAATGATGTCCAGATTTGGTTGAAAGGGTCATAACTGGTGATGACGAATCGTGAGTATATGGTTATGGCATTGAAACTAAAGTCCAATAGTCCCAATGCAAGATCCCACGAGAGCCAAGTTGAATCAAATGTTTTGCTCACTGTTTTCTCTCTGATTACCGTGGCGTGGTGAATCAGGAGTTCTTGCCATATGGTAGTGCGGTCAATAAGGAGTATTATCTTGAAGTTAAGCACCGTTTGCGAAAAGCAATACGAAGAAAACGGTCAGTAATGTAGAAAAATAATTTGTGACTTCTGCATCGCGATAATTCACCTGCTAACTCGTCATTGCTTGTTCGTGTAATTTTTTGGCCAAAAACAACACCGTAATCATGCCTCAGCCACCGTATTCACCAGATTTCGCGCTGTGCGACTTTTTCCTGTTTCCAAGATTGAAGACGGATTTAAAAATAATTCGTTCACAAATTCAGGTTTGCATTTTTCATTCGTTGTTTAAATATATTTGATTTATTGATATCATTAAACTTTTATTTACGTTTTTGGCTTCATTATTTTACATTTTATTTCATTTCTTCATTATTTCAATGTGCTTCAGAATGATTCTTGGTGAATGATAGAGATTCGCACTCAATTGTCAAAAAATGTGTTGATATAGATTTGGAATATATGAGATGGAAAGTGAAAAATGAATGGAAAATTGAAAATATGATAAACCACAAACGAATTTTTCGATGAGTTAGTTTAAAAAGTGAAATAATATGAAAAAAATGCGTAAAACAAACTATGAGTATGGAATTCAAGAACGCTAATTTGTAAAGAAAACAAATCTGACACAGAAACGAATCAATCAATTATTTGAACGGTAAATGAAATGTCAATAATATACAAACAATAAAACATTCCTCTATTCATCTATTCAAAGGTTCCAAATTGTTCTTAATCTTTTTAAATAATGGTAGTCGCAACAAGTTCATTATCCACAGATATTTAGATTCTAATAAATTAGATTATAGGAACATCCCGAAAAAGTCAAAAGGTTTCATTATGTTTATTGGACGTTTATTTGAAGGTGATTGACAATGTTTCATGATGAATTTCATTAGTTTGGACTTCCATAGTCTAATATTATATAAAATGATTTGAAAACCCTGAAAGAACCAATCAAAATAAAAAATTAAAAAGAATAGCTCAAAAAACAATTATATTTAACAAAAAATAAACAAGAAAACCCTGAAATGAAATTACAGTGAAATAAAATAGAAGTAAAAAAAGTAACGGTGGCTTGGAATCTCTTAATTTTTATTTTTTGTTCAATTGTTCTATTTTTTACTTGTATTTTATTTCACAGTAATTTCATTTCAGGGTTTTCCTGTTTTTTTTTGCTTAATATAATTGATTTTTGAGCTATTCTTTTCAATTCTTCTTTTTTATTAGTTCTTTCAGGGTTTTGAAATAATTTTATATGATATTAGACAATGGAACTTCGAACTAATGAAATTGTTTATTGAAGTTGTACTGTATTCATCAAATGTAATTGGTGAAACCGTCGGGGATATTAGTCAAGGTTTGAAGCAACGGGAAAAAGACTCGTATTGAAAGTAACGAAATAATTGATTTATCAAAAAAATAATGATGAATTTATCAAGCCAGTGTATTCATGAATTTACGATAAAACACGTTTGCAAAAAACATGTTTGCAAGTAAGACAAATCACGCGACAATGATTACTCCTAGAAATACTTGAACCATCAGTCTTGAAATTATGTAAACAAAATAAATATAGTTTAGAAAAACTAGAAAACACGCTTTCAAAAAACATCGAACTGAAAAGTTAAAAATATTTTTTTCAAATAGCTTAAAACAATAACGAACAAAAAATACTAGTATTATTGTGAAAAAAGAAACGGGCGCTTGATATACAAAAAATATGGCACAAAGCTTCCACGCTTTTCACAATAATACTAGAATTTTTTGTTTGTTATTTTTTAAACTTAATTAAAAAATATTTTTAATTTTTAGTTCGGTGTTCTTTGAAAGCGTGTTTTTTGTTTTTTAAACTATATTAATTTTTTGGGAAAGAAAGTTTTTGGCTTTCTACTACTCCATCTTGATACAAAAAAAGGATAAGGGAATCTTCCAAAAAAGATACAGTTGAAGCTAATAAAAGCGTGTTGAAATAATAAAAATGATTAAAAATAAAGATTATGCTACATATTACGAAGTCCATATCGAACGGAGATATTGACAAAAAATTAATTAATATCTTTGAAAACATGATCAAAAAATATTTGACAGAAACAGACAGACAGAAACAGAAACAATTAATTTCCACGACGAACATTAAATAACACAACATAAGAATTTTTTTGGAATAAAGCTTTCTGGCTTACTACCTCTTCATCTTTGTAAAAAAAATTGTAGGAAGTAATAAAGTTCCAAGTGAACTCTTTACATTGGACGTTTTCTAAATAAAAAGCCAAAATGTGTATTTTACAAAAAACCTATCAACCCTAAACATACAGGGTGTTTATTAAATATGCGGCAAAAATTCAAGGGACTATTCCTTCGACTATTTTGAGGATATTTTGTCCTCTGACGATTTTGATAGGGCGCTTCAAAGATATGGAACGAAAAACAATTTCAATAATAACAATTATTATAAAAAAATACTTGTAATGTTTCTTAATAGACAAAGTCAATCAGTTTTAACACATTTGACACATACAAATGATCATTTACAAGACATACTATTCAAATTTAATGCAACCGTTTCTAGTAATCGGGATGTTGATAGACGGAATTTCTAGATTTTTTATTACTTGATAGGTCCAGTGTAATACGCTATACTTTTATTTCGACTTCGTTAATGATTTTAAAATTACCAAAATTGTTATTGTCGGAATTCTTTTTCGCTTCGTATTTTCGAAACAAAGCGCCCTATCAAAAAACATTATAGGACAAAATATCCTTAGAATGTTCCAAGAAATAGTCCCTTAATTTTTGTCGCATGTTTAATAAATACCCTGTACAACACTTTCAACAAATCTGTTACGGAAAATACACTTCGCACAAAGAATACTTTGTTTGGATTGGAGGCTATACTTACATCCCAATTCAAAGTGTAAAACAATTTTTGAATAGTTATGCAGAATCATGATTACTGAGTTATTCGACTTTAACTAGTTTAACTGAATTTAAACCGACACCCTATTTTTGTCTATTATCACAATGGACGTACAACGATGGATTATATTTACTAACTGTCACAAAACTTCTCAATGCGATGCAAAACAGATATTCAAACTCACCAATATTTCTGCTCTAGCGTTGAACTGATTATCACCTACTCTATAATTTTTGCTTCAAATTCACAGTTGTATCAACATATACAAGTCATTATGAAACTGTTCAGGATTAAATAACGACTAAGCGATCAGACTGAAGTCGATAAATAAAACGATAAAAAACCGCAAAACTAACAACAATGCGTAAACAAATTCAAGAGTGTTGAATAAGCTCGAATCACTCACCTCTTCAAAGGGTTGGACCTCCTAGACATGATAGGCTGCCTGTCATCTTCTCGCGGCATCTGCGGAAAATCAATCGGTTTTCCCTATTGGAAAAGAGACGCGTGCGCTTTAAGGGAAATATGACAGAAATCTCCACCTGCTCGTAGCGTCTGGAAAAGTTGTTACTTCGGGACTCGTAGGAAACTGTTACGGCTAGTTCAATCGATAATTTGCTGTTCGGTGGCTTTTGCTAGTACACTTTCGTTACAATACATACCTACTCATGCATTGTTTGTATTTCAAAATGTGACAATTCTGATAATTAAATTTGTCAGTTTGATACAACTACAGGGCGATTCGACAAATCATGTACCTATTGGTAATGTTTGTTTGAAAGTTTGCGATAATATTTCATGGTGAATTCCATTAGTACAGACTTCCATTGTCTAATATGATATGATTTGAAATCCCTGAAAGAATAAATAAAATTGAAAATTGAAATGAATAGCTGAAAATAACAATTAATATAGACAAAAAAACCCTAAAATGAAATCACTAAAAATCAATCAAAACAGAAATTCATTTCATTTGGTCGGGACAACCCCCGATATACCGGTTTCGAGGTACTTGTCCGTTGTCATTAACGGGCAAGTCATTTGGGACGAAGTGAACCATCCAAGATTCCGGTACAAACAAAATTATTGTCCCGCAACGGGACAATGCGGGTGGTTTGGGGGCATTAGCCCCTTAAGTTGGGCTCCATGTCCCGATTGACACCGTGTGTGTGGGGCGGGTGCACACTCGGCAACACCGCACCCACTGTCTCCACATTGTCCACGCCGCGTCGGCCTCCAGGCCTC
>WOGP01009582.1:0-10669 GCA_015342065.1 Leptinotarsa undecemlineata | reverse complement strand
CGTGAATAACTATTTCATTGACTTCAGAGTCTTTGCGAATGAACGTGATTTGATGTTATATTTCTAACAACATTATAATGGAAATGTAGCTGATATAATTCCTAATTATACATGAAAGTTAATTTGTAGTTGGGACATATTCATTATGAACATAGACATTTCCACAATATGACGTATGTATGATGAAACGTGTCGATTTACCAGACATTCAGGGTAACAATATTATTCGCTGTTGATTTTGTGCAGATTTGAAACAGCTTATTTGGTTTGTTAATTACATTCCTGGTAAACACGGAAGTACAATATAGAATTTAATCGGATGTTAAGTATGGATTGATCATCTGTATTTGGCAAGTGGTTTCAACAAAAGTTGTTTTTCTACTCCCTCCATTTTAAACTAATCATTACGTTTTTGACACCAGGTAGGTAATGGCTCATTTAGAATACACGTAAATTCTCTGTAATATCGAAATAAAAATCATATTATCAGTACATTTGTTTTTTAACGATTCGTGGGTTGGTAATAAATGTAGTTATATCCGTGAATCAACAACCATTTATTTTAATTATAAGCTGTCATTCAGTATCTCGTAAAAAATCAAAATGAATGATAACGATTGAGAAATTTGTGCTACCCCACCAGATATCATCAAACAAGCAAATATTGCGATGAATAATTTGTTGCCAGAAAAATCAAGAGAAGAAACGAATATAATTTCGAAAATTTTGTGAGTTGGAGAGAGAAGAAAAACAAAACTTCATTTTCCGAAAAAATTCTTGTCATTTATTTCGAAGCTTTAGGAGAAACTTGGAGACCATCGTCATTATGGGTGATTTACTGTATGCTTAGAGGTATCCGGAATATCAAGAAAAATGTGGACAACAGCAAATATTCCAAATTACGTTCCATTTATAAACGCAGATCTGTTGGTTATAAACCGAAGAAATCTTCGACGCTTACCACTGAACAAACAATCAATTCATTCAGACAGCTCATTCCCGAAGTAACACAACTCCGCTTCTTCCTTTAATTCGTATTTCATGGACTTGCTGCAACAATTATTGAAATACTAAGACCCAACCTAAAGATTAAACCTGAATTATTCAACTTCATCAGCCAACAGCCATTCGTATCTCATTTGCCATACCCCTTTAGAGCATAGCCAAATCCGATAATTTAATGAACTATAACAGCCAAGCAAAAGGATATGAAAATATTTTGCAGACCAAAAAATACCTGTTCGTACTCGTATTTGTAACTATTATTTCTTATTCAATACTCTTAAAATTGATTTATTTACTCAGAAAGCGAATATTAATTATTTTCACTAGTCATATCTCAATCAAACATCAGATTTGCAATCACCAGAGTAGCTCAGCGGCAACGCGTATCAGTTCTGACTGACTGAATGAGTTTACTATCCAAAGCCAAAATCTCGAACAAATACAATATTGAACCATTCCTTGCTACGGTCAGTCGTAGAAAAAGTATAGTACGCACCTCGAGGATTGGAAATTACATCCACTCGCAAATTATTATCGCACTTGGCTGACGCCTCGTGCTTACAATTTTTCGCTCGTACGTAATTGACTCCTCATCCCACTCGGTACGGAATATACTATTTTGTAGTATCAGATAAACATGGAAATATCAAATTACAAACAAGTGAAAGTCACATAAATCAACCGATATTTGTTGAGAAATGGAAACCATGACATAGGTCAACAAATGGGGAAAAGCCTATTACAGTATAAAATTATATCATGAGTTCCTGTTTTGTCCCAAAAGTTAGTACGAATCGGTTACAGATATAATATAGAAATAACTTAACTGCCAATATAACCATTTTTGTCATGAACAGAACCAGATAATACAGCGGAAAAGACCTGTGAAAAAAGTTATATAGGAGAAATTTCAAGACTTCCAGAAATAGTAAGAAAGAACATCGAGAATATATAATGAAAAAACAGATAACGAGATCAGAGTTGGAGAAGAATATTTTCAAATCAACTGGTGGTCTCATAATACAAAGAAGTGAAAAAATTATCGTTAAAAAACTCCACTAAAAATTGAGGAAATTCAAAGAACTCGTATATCTTTTTTTAGCAGATAACATTATGGAAATGGATCAAACTGGTCGGAAAACATCAAGTATGTGTGTTTATGTAGACTGTCGGATGTGACATCTGGACAAGTTTTTTCCTTTGATGTCTGCCAAAGGAAATTAACATCAGGTGCTTTCAACAAAACAAAATCTTGTGAGACAGAAATATTTTGGTTTTCCAATTTTCCATCTTCATACAATTTGTATCTTTATCTGTAGAGTAGGCAGGGTGAGTGTAGACTCACAGCACTTAGGCCACATGTGACCAATTGCACAACCTCTCGAGGAGTTGTCCTCTTAGGTCATCGTCCATCCTCACATGTGACCCATTGAACAACCTCTCGAGTAGTTGTTCTCTTAGGTCATCGTCCATCCTGTCCTTTCCAGGAAGGTGGACAGGTCACTAGGAGACATCTCCTTCATATCGGTAGGCATAGGCCAAGACTCGCCGAACACACAATCTCTTTGGCAACCTTGAGGTATCTTACAGCAACTTCCGCGAAGGTTTTGGAAAGTGCAGCGACATTACTGTCGTTGCGCGACATGATAGAAGTGAAAGGGAAAAATGAGAGTTGCCCGAAAAATATTTGGCGTTGCCTAAATAATATCAAAAAAAGGAGAGCTGAAGTGGAAATAAAAGAAATTAAACTGGGAGATAACATGATTCAAGTTAAACAACTCATAGCGGAAAAGTTCAATGTGTTTTTTACCGATATTGGTGAAAACCTGGCAAGCAAAATTAAATGTGAAAAAAAAAATTCACATAGGAGGGCTTTGAATTCGCTTTATTTGTATCCAGCGGAGGAGTACGAAGTGATTAAATTCATCAAAGAATTGAAATCAAACAAGGCACCAGGGATGGATGAGATTGGATCGAGTACACTCCAAGAATATATTTATAGTCTTGCTAAACCTCTTACATACGTAATAAACAAATCTCTCGAAAGTGTAATATTTCCTGAATCTCTAAAAATGGCCGTAATCAAACCAATTTATAAATCTGGAGACAGGCATGATGTATCAAACTACAGGCCCATATCTATTCTCTCCAATATCTCTAAAATCTTCGAGAAAATTATAAAAGCACGAATAGTAGACTATACCAAACGAAACAGCTAGATTTCCGAGAAACTATATGGGTTTATGAATGGGAGATCAACACAGGACGCTATAGCGGATTTAATTGAAAAACTGTACAACGTTTTAGATTCGAAGGAGCCCGCCATTTGTCTATTTGTTAATCTCGCAAAAGCGTTTGATACCGTCAGCCATCCAGAAACCCTCGAGAACATCGGATTCAGGGGGATTACACTTCGATTGATGAAAAGCTATTTTCAAGACCGAAAACAATGTGTAAGTATTAATGATGAAATGAGTACTAACAGAACCATAAGTTATGGGGTCCCCCAGGGAACAGTGCTCGGTCCAATTTTGTTCATTATTTATATCAATTTTCTATTCGACCTACCTATTCCGGCTGAGATAACCTGTTTTGCTGATGATAATGTATTCTTCTTCAAAGAAAATAATTGGGATATCTTGAAAGAACAAGTGACATCTTCATTCCTCGTAATCATGGAATATTTTAGTAGTAAACTATTCACTGTTAATCTAAAGAAAACCATGTACACACCTTTCACAAGCTACTAATCAAATTTACCTAACTATTCATCTATAGATGTTCGAATATCAGATGATATAGTACAACTCAAATCAACCAACACAGTTAAATATTTAGGTATTACGCTTGACAGTAACTTGAAGTGGAACACGCATATAAATAATCTGACAAAAAACTGAGATATATGGTATATAAATTTAAATAACATTACTGATATATCAACGAAAAAATCTCAAAGATGGTAAAACTGTTGATCACTAACATATCACTAACACGTTATAGAATACATTCGATTGAAGTACCAAAAATGTCAAAAACTATTGGACAACGCAGCTGTGCCTATCTTGCTCCTAGGTTATATAATGTTATACCCGCCCATATCACAGATATAAACTCTCTTACTCTATTCAAATCTAGAATTAAAAAATGGTTAAAACAAACTCCCAGAGCAAATATTCATTACTGGATCGATATAAAAAATAATTAATTATAAGTATATAATTGTAATTTTGTATGATTTCAGTGTATACATAGTGAGATATGTGTATATATGTGAATGATTGTGTGAGTGTAAACATGTTATTTTCATGAGGGTGTTTAGGTATATGTACATATATATGTGTGCTCAATTGATTGATGACTAATAAAAAAAATGCATTGTACGCAATAATTTTGATACCCACGCACAAGCTAAGCAAACAGATTTTAAACAGAAACAGATTTGCCTATCTGATGAATCCACTGATAACTGTATTATAACATCTCATATGTTTTTAAACACTGTAAATTTCATTGAATGGTAAATAAATATTATTATCATTATATTATTATTATAGGTTCTAATTTTACAATTATAGGAAAGATTCCAGGAAATGAAAAGATCGTGAACGCTATAATGGTTTCGGCAACAATACTCACATTAGAAGCGAACCTAAATTATTTCTCTTTATATTAGTGATGAAGAAATGTTGGTGTCGTAATTATTATAAGGATTATCATTTGGAATTTGTTTGAAGGTAATTGACAATGTTTCATGATGAATTTCATTAGTTCGGACTTCCATTTCTAATATGACATAAAATGATTTGACATTCCTTAAAAACCTATACATATGAAAAACGTTAGCCGAAAATAACAATTATATTAAGCAAAAAAACTCTGAAATGAATAAAATACAAGTAAAAAGTAAAACAAGTAAACAGAAAATAAAAAAGTAAGAGATTCCAGACCAAGTTACTTCAAGACATAACACTGACAACTTGAATAAAACATGTTGGACCATAGTCAAGGAGTTAAAGAAAAAAGGTAATTCTCGGAATAATATTTCTCTTTCCGTTGACGGTGGAGAGCCTATAGACAATGCCGAGACAGTGGCAAATATGTCCAACAATTTTTTCAAACAAGTACCATACGATGTAATAAATAACATTCCACAAAACAAAAAAACATGATTTGATACAGGTGATTGTATTGATATTAATCTAAAAATAAATCTCTATACATTCACAAATGTGAAATTACACGAATTACTGATATCTCGTTTGAAAAATTCCAAATCTTCTGGTTTTGATAAAATGCCGGCTTTCATTTTTGAAACTGTGTTATATCACATTATTTCTTCTGTGACATACCTGGTTAATTTATCTTTCGCTTAGGGGCAATTTCCAAGTATGATAAAGGTGGGTAAAGTTGTTCCATCCAAAAATAACTATACCAATAACTATACCATTTTGAATTAAATACTCAAGTTTTCTTGACTCTAACGGAATGATCTCGGAAAATCAGCATGGGTTCATTCCGCAGTACACCGCTTCTATAGCGAAATAACGCGCCGTATTGATGCTGGCGAGTGCCCTGTTGGAATATTTTGTGATCTCAGCTGGGGATTCATCTGTGTGAATCATGATATTTTGATAAAGAGGCTTTAACATTATCGTGTAAATGATGATGCACTTACGTGAATTACAGGATTTTTACAAAATCTCAAACAGTATGTATGTTTGAGAAATGAACAGTGCAATGAGTCGGGGTTACAAATTCTACATTAGCTTATATCAACGTAGGTGTTCCACATGGTTCTATTTTGATTTCTGTGTTATTTGTATTATATATAAATACTATTGAAAAACAATGTGAAAATGTTCATGTTACAATATATTCAGTTGATATCTCTGTACTTGTGTCAGATCATTCTGATGAAATGCTCTGATTACGTTGTAAGGAACTGATCCAATCATTGGCTACATGGTCATATAACAACTCATTATTCTTCAATGTGGATAATACACAATATCTTAGGTTTCACAACCATAAGTTGTCAAGTTTTTAGGAATGTGCATTGATGAACATCCCGATTGGAAAGTACATTGTTCGAGTCTGATATAAGTGCTTCATTCGCAATGCTATCTTCTGAAAAATTTGAGAACGATACTTACACATTCTCAGTTGCTTATGGTATATTACGGACAAGTGGAGAGTCGTATGCGCTATGGTGCTTATTTCTGGGGATGGTCAACCACGTCTCAGGAAGTTTTCATTTCACAAAAAAACATAAGGTGCATCATGAATGTGCTTAGTACCAAGAGTTGTAAAAGTTTTTTAGAAAATATAATTGTTATACATTTTCGAATTGTGTCTCTATATTTTCAAAAATAGAGATAGTTTTGTGAAGAATTCTGATATACATCAAGTAAATACTATTTTCACAAATACCAATTTGTGAAAATAGAGTACATTTTTGCTCTCCTGCTAATAATGGCTTTAATAAATTACCAAATGAATTGAAAATTTATTCTTTGTTATTGACTTTCAAAAAGAAACTCAAAAAATTACTTGTTACAAGATGTTTTTATTCAACAGATAAATTCTTTTCAGAAGATATCTCATAAGAATATTGTCTTTGATGTTTCTGTTATATTTTATATTTTTATATGTATAATATTTTTATATGTTTAGAATTTTTAACGGCGAGTCTTTGTATTACAAAGCTCTGAATATGATATTGTTGAATCTACCTCGTATGTTTTTTTTTCTAGACTTGACTATTCCTATTCAATATTTTGTCTCTTGGGAAATAAATCATTATTATTATCATTATTATTATAGATAATCAACAATCAACAATAATCAACATTGGAATAACAAAGGAAGTCACATCCACTACACCAAAAAAATATTTCTCTCGTAAAAAACGCATTTTCCTGAAAATATTTCTAAAGGTTGGCGGCAAAGTAGATGTTTTGTGGACTGCCTGCGATATTCCTTCATGTTAATGTCAGAAACATCATTTTGAAGTTCATCGAGGGAACAGATCACGTTCTCTCAACTGCGGAAGATGGAAGAGAATATATTGGAACGAAGTGTGCCACGATTTTGGATGTCGAAAAAATACTGATATATACGGATATGTAGCAAATATATTATTCTGGATGTGCAATACTGATTCGGTTGTTGGATTGGTTGACAGTATGTGAATAGTAGGAATTTATTTATGTAAGGCGGAAAGTAGTATTGAGTTGTACTATAGAGTAGGGAGATGAACAGTGCGTCCATGAATACTGATCAATGGAGCAGGATTCTCTTGAGAAATCTATTGTGCAGCGAAACACGTGCCGCCGTTTTGTGAACCTTCCATAGTGGAAATCAAACTAAGTCTCATCAGTAATTTTTTGAAACCCTATTCAGTCATACAGATACAACTTTTAAATAGTTTGAAGAAAGTATTTTAAAATTTCTCAGAAAATTATCTTCAAAGACAATAAAGACAGAGATAAATTCAATTTTGGAAAATTCCACCTTCAAAAGAAACAATGTGTCATCGAATTCCTCTTCGCAGTCATCGTTTGCCTCCATTGACGCCGTCCACAATGATGCCAGTTCACACTTGATCATTCCTGACCAGATGATGGCTGGTATATTATAACTGAAAAAAATAGATCGATTATATTGTTCGTTCAAAGGAATGAGAACCGTCTGTTTTGTTTTCTAGGGGTTTCCAATCTTTCTAGTAAGTACTACAGCTGCGGGACTAGAAGTCCTTTCACTATCCCACGGCACATGGATACGTTCCCGAAGGCCCAATATTGCACAGGAATATGCTCTCGCCGGCCAACATGTCAAGGGGTCACATTACCGAATGCCCAACACGGCACAGGGACACGTTTCCGACAGCACCTTACGGCACATCTACATATTTTGGACGGCCCACCTTATTCGTTGTCTTCTTCGTCAGAATCTATGATGGCTAGGTAGTCAACTACAGTTTTATCGTATCTCCCAACCTGTCAATTCCTCCGTGGCATCCCTACCGCATTTAGGTGGTGATCAATACCCTTTTCCATTCAAAACTCTATGAACCTTTTTGGCGTTCATTCAGTACTTTGTCATCTTCCTACAGTATTCTTTTATTTGATTTCCACTGGTCATCTTGGAGTGAGGCAGCAAGAACCCAATCATTTAAAATAACAGAACGTCAATGTGAGGCGGCTATGTCCATCAACATCCTCTGCCTTGGATCCAGGTCTATGAATATCTTCAACATCTAACTCTCGAAATTATAACCACCATCCGCCAAGTCTAGTTTACAGAAACATATATTACACTGAGATCTCCCACCGGTAGTAGGGGGGGGGGCGAACTGAAACTCCCTAAAAGCCTTTGCGAAACATGCCACAGTGAATCAACCTACCCAAACTGAGGTGTTAGGAATCGTGCCGACAGCTGAATGACCGCAAGGTGATATGCGGTTACGAACGATCCCTTTGGGGAACCGAGCGAAACCTCATTGTAATCAGCCTCCCTCTGGTAATGCAGGGCTCTGCCAGAGGTGACCAACGGTTCCGTTGCTACTCGTGGGAACCCACATATATGAAACAAACAAACAGACACAACCAAAAACCAATCCCGAGGCTGGACACAAGTGCTCGCCTCAATCTATGTCGGTGGCTGGAGATAAACAGAAATGTCCACCCCAATATATCGCTCGGAATGCATATCACCTCGTGATACAATACAAAGGCGGCGCATTTGCGACACCGATGCCAAAATGAGAAAGAGAGCAGGAAAGGTAGAAGTGGCAGCAACTATAAGTACACTCTCCTTCTCATCAACTCCACCTACAACAGTAAGGGCAATTTCTGCGGCAAGCGCCAAGATCTCCGCCTTGAATAAAGGCAAGGAACTGGCTGCACCTGCAGGAAAGCGCCCTCACTTGAACTAGAGGAATCCCAGGAAGGTTATGTCGCTGCACCTTCCAAAACTTTCGTGGAGGCCGCCATTAGATACCTCAACGTTGCAAAATAGAGTGTGTGTTCGGCTAGTCTTGGCCTACACCTGCCGATATGAGGGAGATGTTTCCTAGTGACCTGTCCACCTTCCTGAAAAGGAAAGGATGGACGATGACCTAGGAGGACAACTCGTCGGGAGGATGTACAATGGGTCACATGTGGTCTGAGTGCTGTGGGTATACATTCACCCTCTCTACTATACACATACATACACTAAGATCTGGAACAACTCCAAACCGATAACCGATCAAAAATAGAAAAAACTCACAGAAGTATGGTAAAACAACCGAATTGAGAATGAAAAAATAAATATTTTATTTAGGACTCGTTTGTTTACATATTTTTTTTTCCAATGCAGCAAATTTGCATCGAAACTTGTGCGAAATTGTGCAATTTGACCTGTGAACTAGGAACAGAGATGAATATTGACCTGGATGGTAGGACCACCATCTTTGAAAGTTCAAATCTTTGATATACTTGCGGAAATATCCTAAAAGACTTTGAAAGCTCTTGGAGAACTCCTGTTTTTGACAGCCATTACTTTCTGTTCACCTGGACTAATTCCAGAATTATCAACCCACCCGTTCTAGACGATTCAAGTTCTTCTGTTTCCTTTTCACTCGAGGAGCTGGTTTTACGCAAAGGCAAAAACTAGACTCTCCAACTCACGGAATCAATAACTTGATATGCTGGACTGAATTCCGGAATAATTTATTCATCAATCTTTAAAATACTACAAATACTTCCACTCGTGTTTCTTTTGTTTTGTTTTGTTTTTGTGTTATTTTAACTCCCAAGGTCGAGGATGAAAAAGATTCAATGTAAAATGATGTAGAAATCCGTCGACTCAATTTTTCAGATTTTTTTTTTCGACATTTTTCAGCTACATAACTTTTATTCACGTAGATTATTATGCTAGTTCTGATGCGAACTCCCAGAAGAAATAATACAATGAACTTCCACTTTAGCGATCTATATTTCAATAATATTGTGAACAGCAACTGACTGACGAAATACATTTAAAGAACTGTTCAGTTTATCGAGAAACAAACATTTATACTTTATCTAAAGAAGAAATAATTTATTGTCATCGAAATCCTCTCTACAGCCATCATTTGCCTCCACTGACGCCGCCGCCGTCGACAATGACGCCAGTTCATACAATCTATTTCAATTCCATTAGTTTTCATTAGTCCATCCGAAATAGCTCGTGATATAATAATTTGGATTCAGGGATTAATTATTTGTTCATAAACAGTTTTTTTGATCAGGATGATTAACGAACTTGAATGAAACCCTACTACAAACACTTCTAGTCTAATCTTCAGCTGAACAAAAGCAATATTCCGTGTGTTATCCGGAACGGAAATTACCGTTAGATTAATGGAACAGTAATCAACGAATTCTGATAGTTATTTCCTTGACCGATTCATGATGAATTGAAGTTTCAATGAGCGGCATCTCTTCTTTTTATTTGAAAAATTTAATGTATCACCTCCCGTAAGTTAAATAATAGAAATATCATATTGTAACGAATTAATGAATTCGTTGTCTTAAACTAATTTATTTTAACAATATTTCACAATTACAACTATTTATATTCACCACTTAGCATTAATTTATCTTCACTGTTTGTTAATCTGCACAATTCACTTTCT
>WOGP01009581.1:0-10669 GCA_015342065.1 Leptinotarsa undecemlineata | reverse complement strand
GAATAAAACGAATGAATAACTAAACTACACTGTATTACACTCGACATTCAAATTAATTCTGTTACGTCGCCCTAGCATCCCTTCGTACCAACACACTGTCGTTGGCGTTGTTGCCGGACTTACAAAATTTAATAAAAAGAAAGAAATTCCTGAACAGCTTCCATACTTCATTCTTGGTTCCAAAATTCCGAATAGTGTTCTATTCGGCTGTTGTCTTTCCGGATATAATTCAAAATAAATTTCTGCTGCTTTCGTACTATTCCTACCAAATTTATAATAAAGTTATAACATTTCTCATTTTTATTCATTTGAGCATGAGGACATTTCGACTGAAGTATTTGTGCAAACCTATGATCAAACATCATAGTTCTGTGTTTATTAACAAAAATTTCCGATGGAGTCATTACCATCTCCAATGAAGTTGTTTTTTTTAATACCTGTGGTTTCAGAAGACCAAATCATAACAAATTATACATCAATGAAATCAGAATGAGTATAAAAAACGATAAGGCGTATATAATAGAAAAACAAGTTGATGATGATGATTGCCATAAGACGAAACGTCGGATAGTAAATCTGAACATGAAAACGTGTAGCTGAAAGAAGTATCAATGAAAACGTGTTTTTGAGTTTAAGCTATTTTGTCAAATACCGCTAGAAAAAAATTAAAACCAAAATTCCGATTTTCAGTTGTTTTCTGGATATTTCCGAAAATACTTGAAATTTTCCAAGCTTCAAAAATGTATTTTGTTGAACACAAAGAAACGCAACTTTGCCCATATTTAAGCTTCGACGTATCTCCTATAGTTTAGGAGATCCCAATGGTGGGGGTCGAATTTGAATTACCCTGTATACTTCGAATCGTGATTCTTGTAAATAATCTCCCATATCTTTGACGCGATATGTTGTTCCACTCTCTCCCTGGCGCTTTTGAGGTTCAGTATTCACTGACCTCCTTTTATTGATCGGAGAATTCAGCTCCTCCTTGTCTCGAAAGAGTAGTGTCAGCAATTTCATTAATTTTGACTAGTTCGTTTCAGTTCATCTCGGAATTTTGATTCGCCTTTCGAATGAATAATAAAACTTTTTTACTGTGAAAAATGTTTTTTTATATACCTGGTCTCCAATACACCAAAACCATATCAAGAAATTTTTTCTTTGCCGTCGTTTCGAATTCAATTAAATTCTTCGAAAAGTAGTTGCTTCGTGTTAATATTTTGAAAACTATTAGACATAATAGATGCATTAAAAATAAAAATAGAAAAACAATACAACAACCAAATTTTCGAGACAACACCAACACAGAACGACATGTTATATTGTCTCGAAACTTTTTTGTTGCAATATGTTTTTAAAGTATCTAATATGTCTAATGGTTTTGAAAAAGTAATATTAACATGAAAAAACTATTTTTGGAGCCCTGAAGAAGAATTTAATAAAATTCTAAACTTCGTCAAGAAAACAATTGTTTCCCAACCAATTTTTCTTCAGAAAAATTATTAGATCACTAAACTAGTTAACTGATTATATCAAGAAAATTCGCATATTTTTTTAACACGCTTTTATTAGCTTCACCTATATGTATGTATATGTATGTATGTATGTACGTATGTATATACCTATGTATGTATGTATGTTTGTTTGTTTTCTTGTAACTCTCAAGCGCGGGATCTGTATTTGACAGAATTACGAAATTATTGCTTGATCTATTCGCGGGCAGATAGCGCTGTACGTAACCTCCTTGATATATCGACATTATTGCTTGATCCATTCGCGATCCATTTTTTGTATATCAAGCGTCCGTCGCTTTTTTCAGAATGATAATAGTATTTTTCGTTCGTTGTTGTTTTAAGCTTATTTAAAAAAATATTTTTAACTTTTCAGTTCGATGTTCTTCAAAAGTTTAGTTTCTTAAACTATATTAAATATATGTTCAGTGTTTTTACCTATATTAATTATATTTGAGAGTCTTTCGGCATCTGACTATACTCTCAGTATACATGTTCCAGCTCAAGGGCTAATCTAGCCAAGAGCAGCTACTCCCTATGAGACTTCCTTTGGAGGTAGGTACCCAGGTCCATGGGCGAGATAGAAAACAAGTCGTTTTAGAATTATTTTCGTACTTCCCTCTAGACAAAATGAGTACACACTTGTTCCAACTTATTGCCATTTGTCAAAAAGTATAGGGAATCTCGTCGGTCAGGTTATCAGGTGAGAATTGCAAAATTCAGCTTCACGAATGGAAAATAGGAGGCAGTTTATGTTAACATATTTAAAAAATACACTTGAATGTGAGATTTCCACTTGAAAGTTTTACAAAACAAAACCATATTGTGAGGCCTGAAGATGCTTTTGTATAGCGAAATACGGGCCCCCGTTTTGAATTGATTCATTTAGAATTGTAATGAAAGAAAAATTAAGTTTAACCCATTAATGTCGATAAACTTCAAATTTTTTTCTAAGGAAATACCAATATGATGTAATTACCAAATATTTATAAATGAAAATTAGACTAGTGCCCAAAGCGAAGAGTACTCAGATAATTTTGCAAAAAAATAGCTATGATATTGTTCGAAATATTTGACATGAAAGGAGACATCATATGATTCATATGATTTTGTTGTTTTTTTCTTGTATAATTCACGTCTGTTTTTTGTGTAAGAATAATATGTTTTCCATTAACAATATTCGGATCTCTGATAAGTATAGCCTCTCTTCGGATCTGAAGTACTTTTTTCATATTCAAGAGAATAAAAAATATTTTTTCCACAAACGATATTTGGATCTCTGATCTACGATCTCTTCGGACCATATTTCATTAGCATTTTTTGAACGACTTACTTTCTGAAACTTAGATTATCTTTCCTATATCCATATTCTTAAACCAAAAACCAGGCATTAAGTACAGCAACATCTATGAGTTAGCACACTTATTCCTTCTCAATACAAAACGGTAATTAGTAATTAGATTATCTAGTTGATCTTCTTCCATGTATGAATTGTATTTGTTCATTACATCACATTGATGATTGTAAACTTTGCTGGGTATCTGCAATTGGTCATTAAATCTATTCCAGATTCATTGGAAATTAGAGTAACCACACTATTGTTCATCTAACTCCTACAATACGATGTTTTTTTTCTTCGTAAGCACTGCACAAAGCGTCACTTTTCAACTTCTTCATTACCTGCAGTTCCAGTAGGACACGTTCTTTCCTAAACCAATTCATGAACAAGTATCGGTATAGCGAGGTTTTTTAATATTGGCCTGGGGTTGTTTATGCTCCAAATATTTTCTTTATTTCGGTTGAATAGCCGACAATTCTTAAAAGTGTTTTCATCTGTCCAAATTATATTTTCCAAGAAAACAGAAAAATCAGGTCTTCTTATTAGTCAATTACAAAATTCTAATCGCCTCTCCGGATCATCTGAATACAATTTTTGAGATATATGTATTTTGTAACATTTTAAACCGCTTTTTTAAAGATATCTCCAAGCACGTGTATGACAAATATTCATTTCGTAGGAAATTTGACGTATAGATTTTACTGAGTTCGTGTTTACCTGCAAATTATGAATTTTTATTGAAAAGGACACGATGTCTAACTTACCTCATACACACCTCATTTATCAAATTTTGATTTTTGATTATATCTCCGTATTTTTTTCTCGGCTTTTCAAATGAACCAAACTCATAATAAAAGTTTAAATACATTTCCGATGTTTCTATCGTATTTGTAATAAATTTGTATCATATTTCTTTTTTCTTCATTCGCGAAAGCCATTTTCGCCAAAAATTCAATGACTAGTACAATAGCAAAATGTCAATGAGTGTAACAAGTTGAAAGTCAAATTTAGAAACATCAAAGTCAAAGCATATCATGATAAGAATTCATTTTTTTCAATATCTCCAATCTTTCGACAAAGAATGATAACTTATGATACATAATTGAAAAGTTAAAATCTGCTTCTATTCAAAACTGAAAGAATCCCATGTAGCGCCTATAAGAAAAAATAAGATTGATGATGGTGGCCGAAAGGCGAAACGTCGGATAGAGACAATGTGGAAGTGCAATTTTCGAATCCTTCGAAAAATAAAACCAGAAAAACCATTTTCCGAAATTTCTGTTTTTTCCGGACATCTCCGGATATACTCGGAATTTCAGAACTTTCTCAACGCATATTGTTAGTCAGGTAAATGCGCAATTTTGCCCCAATTTAACCATCTTCGTATCTCTCATAGTCTCCAAGACCCCAATGGTGAGGATCTAATTTGAAACACCCTGTATAAATATTTTTCTTATTGTGGGAATTAATTACAGTCGAAAGAGCATCCAAGTGATCTAGGAACGATAAAAAACGCCACTTTCTGAAATGACCTGTCCGGGTGTAAATAAAACTCCCTTCGAGAACGATAGGCAAATCCTCGAAATAGATCTGATACGACCCACATACAAAGTCGCATTGTTCGAGTGTCGATCGTTAGGCATATCTAATCTACCCAATCAACTTAATTGACCTTTTACGGCGTCTCGAAATCGTCAGCCAATTCAGAATCGGAGAAAGACGTCTCTTAAAATGCACAAAACGTATAATTTTCCCACATAGCTGCATGCGGAGCGGCGTAGGAGTGGTGCACGGGTCTGGCCTTCGGGTCAAACTTTTTTAGCAGGCCCGGATAAACCACACTGCCAATCTAGGCCTTGGTCTAGGGCGCAGTACGTAAAATTAGTTTGTAAATGTTTTAATGAGAGGCTAATTTCCATAAAATCAACTAACCGAATATTAAAAGTTTGAATAGTTGTCAACATATTTCAAACATACGCTTTTGAAGTATTTTCAAGAGTGAAATCGAACGAAAACCAGATGGCAATATAACAGTGTTAATGCTTTCCTTAATTTTTTTTAGGTACTGAATTATCGAGTCCAAAAACCGACTTGTCAAAATAAGTCAAAAGTGACAATCAATATAGGAATCACACGTTAGAAGGTAAGACCTTGTTAGTCCTTAGCTCGCACAAGTTTCGACTTCTGAGGGTTGTCGTTCGTAGTGGTGCGACAGGCGGTTAACGGAAAAACATATTTTGAACAGATTTTAAACATATTTAAACAGATAGACAACAAGTTGTAATTAGACAATTTTTGAACTAGTACCTCTGTTAAAAAACTCGGACGAAATATGTTTCCTACTGGCACCTGAACTACTGAAAGACACGGAAAATCTCTTTTTTAAGGCGCTTTAACCGGAACAATCTAGAAGTCGAATGTTTCTAGCGTTTCGTTTCTCACCATGGCCATGAATAAACAGAGGATCGCAGAGATAGTTGAATAATTGTTTGTGATATAAATAAATGACAACAAAATACATTCAAAATATGACTGTTTCTGTTTAAATACCCAAAGCTGGAAATATTTCATCATTTCGGTCTGTATTTTAAGAATATTTTTCGTAAATTAAATCTGCCTAATTATTTTCTTAATGACAAATCACAAGCACTACAGAAAAATCCTAAAGGCCGCTCAGAGGGGTGGCTGTGCGAAAGTAGCGATTCAAATTTTGAAAATTTGAATCGCTGGAGATTAAATCCATTTGGAAAAACTTTCTCAGGAAGTTCATTCCATATAAACACAGTTCTGCAGATGAAAGAGTTCTTGAACAGTGAAGTTCGAGGTGTACTGAGTTGAACCTAAAACGATGAGCAGCCACAGTCCGTCGCTTATTTCTGATATGTATCGCTCTTGTTCTAATCAAATGTAGCAAGCCATTTGAACCCTTTCCGTGAAGTATCTATTAAAGAGAGACAAATCTCCAACCTGTGTCCGATGTTCCAGGCTAACAATGTTGCATGTGATGTCTCCAATCAGGCGGATGGTTCTTTTCTGAATGGAATCCAACAACTTCAGGGTATGTTTGAGGAGCAGAGAGATCAGATACATGAGAACAATACTCCAAAGAAGATCTGATCTTTATAAAGCTTTATAAAGCATCAAAAGTTGCTGAGGTGTGTATAGTTTTCTGGTTCGGAACATTATTCCAAGCTTTTGAGAAGCAGTATTTGAAACTCCAGCGACATGATTGTGCCAAAACATATTGGTGTCCATTTTACGACATTTTGTTGATACATTATTCTCAAAATACACTTCTGTACAATGCGATTTTTTTTCAGAAAACATTCACTAACATCCCCCCATCGTAGTATCATCCCGTATGGACTTTATTGATGAAAAAAAAGATTTTCAGATGTTTTGTGACAATACACTAGTGAAAATATTTCACTTTCGAAAGGTAATCTTAATTTTTTCTTTCAATATATTTTTATTGTATTTGAATTTACAAGTTTGGTCTAGAGCGTCAATAGTTGTTATTCCGGGCCTGCCTCGAAGGGTTAATGCCTTGTTTTCACCGATGTTCTTATATATCCTTCAATTATTATCGTAATAACGCCCTCGCAAGGCAGATACAAAGCTCTGGCGACGCGGTACCAGTAATTCCAGTAAATTCAATTTTCGGAATAGCAGTTTTAGTATGGCATTTAATTTTGAAAATTGGTGGAAGTGTGGAGTAATACATATAATACGAGAAAGTAGTACTCGCATCTTGGTAGCACTTACTATTGATCCTTTCCATCTGATGTTTCCACCCAAAAGGTGACATACAAATTACTGTAACTAGTCACCGGAAGCTCTGCAATATCAATTAGTTTTGTGGACGTTGAAAAGATGGCAGCAGATTCAAGTTTGAAGTTCAGAATTGTTGTTTATTCTTTCAACAGAAGTATTGTTATAATAGTAATACCAACGGGCCTAAGAATGAAGACGTGCTCCACTGAGTGTTAACGTTCATTCACATATAAAATGTATGATACGAGGTAAATTCACGAAGTAGTTTATACATGGTGTAACATAAGTACGATAAAATATTCAAGTGACGTATTCCTGAGACAATTTTAAGAAAAAAGTCTATGTAAACTTATGCCTGGAAATGTTTCATTTCGAAGATATAGGGTGTTGAAAATGATGTTTTGGGCGTTTTTCAAAAATAACTTTTTCAAAAAATAAGTTATTTGCACGAAACTTGGTACCCGGGTTTTTGACTTCGGAAGTCATAATTTCGTATTAATTTTCATGTAACATCTAAAGGGCGCTGCGTACGCTATCATTATTTATTTCAAAATGCCCTAACTTTTTTGACAGTATATTTTTGGTACTTTCCATGAAAAAAAACTAATTCTCACATCTCTTCCAAGTAAAAAGAATACACTTCCTCAACAACGCTGGAGGTGATCGTTTTCAAAATATTTACTATTTTCTATATCGATGCATATTACTTAGCACCTAGGGCGCTAAGTGAAGTTGCTGATAAAATTACGAAGACTAATAGACATAATAAACAGCTTTCTCATATAAAATGTTTATCGAAAAATCATTTGTTTTCTAGATACGAATTGTTGAAGCTTTTCAAAACATGGTTGGTTTTTGTCATAAGTTTTTTGCAATGTCAGTTATTTGTATCTCGAAAACGAATGATTTTTGGATGAACATTTTATAGTGAAAAATTGTTTATTTTGACTAGATCCACCACATACTTAGTTTATGTAATGTTCTTAGCAACTTCACTTAGCGCCCTAGGAATTAAGTAATATGCATCGATATAAAAAATTGTAAATATTTCGAAAACGATAACTTCCAGCGTTGTCGAGGAAGTGTACCTTTTTAACTTGGAAAAGGTGTGAAAATTAGGTTTTTTTTATGAAAAGTTCCAAAAGTTTACTATCAAAAAAGTTAAAGCAATTTAAAATGAAAAATGACAGCGTACGCAGCCCTCTCTAGATGTTACATGAAAATCAATATGATATTATGATTTTCTACGTCAATAAAACCGTTAACCAGCTGTCGCACCCCTACGAACAACAACCCTGAGAAGTCAAAACTTGTGCGAGCTAAGGACTAACGGGGTTTTACCTTTTAACATGTGATTCTTAACACGGGTTGAACGATAGCAAATGAAAATCGATCGTTCAGCCTGCGGCTTGAACTACCGACCAACACGGCGGTGGATTTGAGTGACTGAACAAAACACTCACGTCGAACTGACCGACTACCGACCGACAATTTGTAGAGAAAATGTACAAAAACGACAAGTTACTCTTTAGCGGTCTGAATTACGCTATAATTTGTCGGGAAGTGCTTTTCAGTTTGCCCTCAATTACAATTCAACATACTATCTTTTGATTTGACTTCATTTTTCAGATTGTCGATGGTGAATAATGCGAGGAAATTCACATAAAAACAGCAAGGAAAAGGAAGAAAATAATTTCGTTACTTCAGCCACGGCTGTAAGAGTATTGGTACATGGGATGTTTCTTCCCCACTTAGGGTTTTGTTCTCTAGGTGGAGCTGTTACTAGTTAACAATCTTTCTCTTAGATGAAAGTTTCATACATGTAGTAGAGCCGCGTTGAAATCAATCAAGTCTCAGGCACTTTGCTGTTTGGACCGGATCTTTCCTGCACTGATGAGAGGTAATACCTCGAAACCGAGTAGGCGATTTTCTCGAATAATTACCTCTGTGAAGTATCTTGCATAAATGTCTGTCGGATTTAACTCATAGTAAAATGTGATATATTTATCTTTGCAAGAACTAGTATTAAAAAAAATCCTGATCATGTAACAGTTCCAGTATATACCTTAAAACTCCGAACTATCAAGCTGATGACCGATAAGGAAACCTGATGACATCGTTAGATTCAAAAACCCTGAAAAAGACGACGCGGACATAGCAGAAAACTGTATTAGAGCGAAAAGTTCCTGATGTTCAACAAACAACTGGGAAATATTCTTAGCATACAACAGAACTTCGTTCCGAAATATGCGTAATTACTGGTCATCAATCTCAATAGGGAAAACGATAAATCTTATAAAGGAAGAAATTAACAAGCAGAAACTAAAGCCTCCTGAATTTCATGATTCTAGTTAACTAAATGGCATTTTTCAGTTACAAGACTAGCAGAAATAGTCACACGAATACACAAATACCTTCTATTTTACGAAAATATTTATTCAATTTGAAGAAAGTATATATAAATAAGGACAATCTTACGTTTGTTTGAAAGTGGTTGACAATGTTTCGTGGTGTATTACATCAGTTCGGACTTCCATTGTCTAATAGTCATTGTCCAAGTTACGTCACGTAACTTGGTTTGGAATCTTTTAATTTTTATTTTTCATTTCTGTTAATAATATTTTTAATTTTTAGCTTTTAATGATATTTCAATTTTTTATTTTCTGGTTGTAGCTTGTATGTTATTTCCTTGTTATTTCAGTTTTTTGTGTTTAGTAAAATTGTTATTTTCGGTTAATCATTTTATTTTTTTCAGGGATTTCAAATCAATTTATATTATATTAGACAATGGAAGTCCGAACTGATGTAATTAAAGGACACTCTTAGATCAGTTGATGCAAGAAATAAATAATCATTTTGACAAATATTGTTGTTGTACTTCTAAACCGTGTTGTGTACAGTAAAGGCCGAAACAAAAACGCATATGTGCAAACCACTACATATTCATCTCAGGGAGATATATGCTTAGTCCGATCCTGTCAGGCATGTGTCCATCCCTTCGGTGATCGATAGTCTGTTTGAGCATCGCAAATGCAAACACATCAACACAATGACGTTGTCGATTAAGTTCTTATCTCACAAATCCAGCAGTCTGTCTTGAAGATCCTCTAATAAATGTTAATTTTATTCAGCATGAGGTCGTCGGATGTGGTTATAATCCGGAAATTTCAATAAAATGTGTCTACCAAACGATAAAGGTCGACTTATATTTGAATTCGTCGGGAGCAAGTTTGTGTCATGAGTGCTTTAATTTTTGGCTAATCAACCCGACATTAAAGCACGAAATTATTATAAACATCGTCAACGAAATAATTAGAGCTCATGTAAACTCATCGATTATCAGGCTTTACGCATAAAATTTCACCAATACCCAGTGGATTTTAATACTATTTCTATATTCATGCAGAACACAACTTCATTGTTTCTTATAAGTCAGTGGGATATGCTTGAAGACAGGCAGTAAACAAATCTAAATAAATGAACTTTAAATGTTCAAGCCCGTCTCGGATATACCTACACAGTAGATTGAATGGACTGACGCCTATCAGTAAACAAGTACTCCACGAACGGCGTTGGATTATATCCGACAGGCGTCAGTGCAAGAATCTTCACAGAAAATTTACTGTATATGCAATTGGCAATACAACAGAAAGAGTCGACCTTCAGTTTTGAAACGGGCACACTTGCAGACCGGTTTCAGGCTCCTTAGCCACTCGTCAGTGCTAGATAGTGACCATCATCGACCTAAATTCAATGAAATTCCATAATTGAAAATAGTCCCCGCCCACTAGATGGAGTGACATTTTTGATGTCCATTCCAACGACGAGGAATGAAATACTCTAATAGAATTTCCATTTTCAGTTATGGAATATCATACTTCCTATTAAAAAAATTGGGTGTTGTACCTGTTCGTTGTAACGAATTTACAATTATCGTTTATCAAGAGCAAAAAGAACAGTAGAAAATGCGTTTGGCATACTTTCAGCAGTTTTTCGTGTATTGCGAAAACCCTTGCTACTACAACCAGATAAAGCTTCTCTCGTCATT
>WOGP01009580.1:0-10669 GCA_015342065.1 Leptinotarsa undecemlineata | reverse complement strand
TCCTTCAGTTGGAAGTAGCAGTTACGTCGTACACAACGTCCTAGTAATTCCACGATTACTTGTAACGGTAAGTTTGTTCTCTCTTTCAGGTCCTCATCTTCGGATAGCTTCTTTTGTATGATTTGAAGTGCTTGTACGATAGGAACGTTCGTGAAGAGGCTTTCCACGTCGAAACTGATCAGTTTATCCTGCTGTTTGACTTCGATTTTCCCTAGTAGTTCAACAAAATGCCTTGATTTTTTCACAAACATGATGTTTCACCTTGCATTGGTTTAATTATTGGTAATGGAAATCTGGACAAGTTCTGAATGGCTAAATCTCTAGAGTTAATGAAAGATCTGAGCGGTACATCCTCTGAAGATTTTGGGTGGTGTTGTCTCTACACGAGACAGGCTCGTTCTTCAATGCTGATGTTAGAAGTTGGAACTGGTTCTCGATCTAGCTGTTCTCTGATTTTCTATCTGAATTATTCTGCCTCGATCTGATCAATAAAGGAACTGGTGGATTCCACTGCAACACTGCAATTTTTATTTCCAACGTGGGCACAGCTGTTGGTGCAATGGCGAAGTTTAGACCTTTCCTCAACAAGGTAGTGTCACTCTTAGGACAATAATTCATAAACATATGAGTAGAATATCATGAAATTCCAAAAGCTTTCTTTTGAAAGTTACTACCAAATGAAAAAGCAGTAAATGCAATGAGGCTAGTGCCAATTATATGTTGGGCCCAAGGCTTTTCAGCCCAGGTAGTGAGTTATGAAATTTTTAATGCTTTTATGAGAAAAGGAATTATGCGAGTAAGTTGAAATCACTAGAAAATACGCCTCGCCGCTATGATATTTCAATCATCAATTAGAATGAAATACGTCACGTTAGAGTAACCAAAGACTATACAACAGTAATACTGGACGCTAGTTTTTTTCCTCATGACTTAAATATTGTTTACAGGACTGTGTCGTTTTCTTTTGTTGTGTTGTTCGAAAGTGAAATAGCATGAGCTGAAGAACCAGGATTTTCAAAGGCAAACAGCGGTAGTACGCCTAGAATTGAATTTTTGGTCCTGGGAGAGTTTCTGACATCAAATACTTTTGTTCGGCAGGATCTAGAAAATGTTGAAACTTCCATTTATGTACAATAATAATCTTTCGAAATTAAATAATAAAAATGAATCCAAATTTTATATCAGAAGTTATGCTATTGAAATGATAAGTATTTCTGAAACTACGTACCCACCACATACTTACCTACACATTGATTCATTTATTTCAGGTCCTCCAGGGCATTTTATGGCGATGACGTGATGACTCACGTACATGTGAAACACGGTGGAAATCTGTTCACAATAAAAGGTAAAATAAAAAGGGTTAAAGATGCAGAAGATGGAACCTAACCTCAAAAAAGGTATTTTATTATTGCATTCAATCCCCGATCAAGATAATACTGGTTTATGATCTATACATTTGAGTAAATACTTACGTCATAGTGATTTACACAAAAATTGAGCTAAGTAGAAGGCAATATTTCCGTTAAATCTAATCATGAGAGTTTGAGCCACTTCGGAGTTTTTGATGATGTATTATGGACTGCAAACCACCGATCCACTTCAGAATTCATATATTCAGTAATAGTTATCACCAAATTTATGGCAGAGTAGTCTATGTAGTCTACTCGAATGTGACGTCACAAGCGACGCCATGACACTTTGAAGTGTTTTGCTGCAAATTTCAAAGTTTTGAACT
Organism: Leptinotarsa undecemlineata; assembly: GCA_015342065.1. NCBI lineage: Eukaryota > Metazoa > Arthropoda > Insecta > Coleoptera > Chrysomelidae > Leptinotarsa > Leptinotarsa undecemlineata. The sequence continues at coordinate 8,931 of WOGP01009580.1, read as the reverse complement.
ATTATATAGCAAACTTTCATTTTTTTCAGAAATATGATATACGTTGTGACTATATTATATTTACCAACATTATAGAATAGTTTTTCAAAATCTGTCATCATGCCTATTTCCGAACGTTTTCAAATTTGTCATTCGTGAGTAGCTCTCTAAAATGACAATAGTTTCATTACTAATGATATATCTACCTACGAACAAGGTAGTTAAATTTTCAATTCCAAAATGAAAATTTTAAAAATATAAGTAATTTATTTTTTATTATTTTAAGTAATTTCATACACTTCACGGTAACCTAACTTTCATCTGAACAGGTGAAAGGCTGTTATTCCCTTGAATAGGCGTTCAAAGGTATGACGGTAGACATTATCGAAGATTGTAATATTATCATTTCAATCTTCTTAGGGCAAATTAAGATAGATTTTTTTTTTGTATCAAGATGGAGTAGTAGAAAGCCAAAAACTTTCTTTCCCAAAGATAGAAATATTCTCATTCAAAACTATAAAATATAATTAACAAAAATACTTGATCAAAACCACCAATTGATAGTATTCACCAACTAAAAGTATTCAGCATTGAAACTGTTCTCAGATAAGTTATTCAAAAAAAATGTTAGAAATGTTTTCTCCAAACCATTATTATTACCATTTCTAACTGGAACGTTGGTCCCAATTTCCATAATTTCGATTTTCTGAGTTAGTTTTGGAAATGACGAAATTTGTATTCAAAATTATGTCAAAAACAAAGTAGGCACTACATATTTATGTTATCCTCAAGCTTATGGTGAAGGGTTCAGCTACACTCAGAGTTGAAATCAGCTGCATCTAGGAAATGGAGAAATAGCCTGTTAACATCATAAAGAATTGAGTCAAAGCTATTTTCCGGATTTGTTTGCCGTGATCTGCAGGTTTTTAGGCCCGACGTCTCGTGTCCAACTGCGGTAGACATTATCAAAAGCGATGATGCAATAGACGAAGTACTCAAGCATAGGAGGGCTGAAGCTCTTCGGCTGCTGTTTCACCGCATTTGACAATGTTTTGGTTATGAAATAATAAAGGCGATATTATTATTATTATTATTATTATTATAATGTCTACCGTCATCGTGGACCAAACTCCAGACATAAAACCTGCAGACTACGGTCAACAGATCCGGAAAATTCATTCAACACAGTTAAAGGTTGCACTCTTTGTTCGCCGAGTGTTCTTCCCTGCCTTCCTCCAGTGAGGTTTGGTTTGTCAACAGACTTCCTTTTTCCTGTTTTCCATTCTTTACCTCCACTGAAGATGCAATTAGACTCTGAATATTTCAATAAAAATTTTGAATTTGTTGATAAATTCGGATTCTAACGAACATCAAATAACGATATCAAAGTTCGCCGGGGCCTGCCCATTTTATTTACTCTCTTCTTCCCGAAAGGCACCCAAGGTGGCTGCCTAGAGTGAAATTACCAAATATGTTTTAAAATTTGCTCTTTTTTGCCATACAGAAATTATTATATTCTACATATGATCTACATATCTGATTAAAAGAAAGTTATAATCCTGAAAATTTCTATATTTGTTGATAATTGATAGAGGAATTAGGAAAGTAGAAATATTTTTAATGAATATCGTTGATGCAATCTACTTGTGAAACATCACATTTTCCCCGTAAAAATGAGGATTTTTTTGTGTCAGTTGGAAAGATCACTTCTCATGGTTATAAAGAGAAAAAAAAAGTATTTTTAGATAATTTTTAATTGATGAAATGTAAGAAAAAAGCTGCAAGTTCAATTATTTGTTTAGTATGAAATAAAAAAAAAATATTGAGGCCCCGACGAGATTCGAACTCGTGATCTCCTGTTTACTAGACAGGCGCTTTAACCAACTAAGCCACGGCGCCTTGTTGTCAAATGAGAACTAAAAATAGTATTCACGGCAAACAACTTTATTGAAACTATCCTAAAGGGGTTTAAGCTTCTTAAATAATGCATAAAATATTTTTGAAGGAGTATTTAATGAAGAGGTTCATATTTCTCTATATATTGGTGAGAACCTAAAGATTTTTTTCACAAAAAAAATATTTCCTCAAAATAGTAGGTACTTTTTCATAAGTATTCAATAATTACTATTGGATATGAAATATGAATTACAGAATGATGGTTGACGTAAGCCAATTTTTGGCCCATTTAAAGTCGCAACAATTTTCTATTGAAAATTAAATAGTAATAATACAAACATATTTGAAGGCAAGCTTTTATTAATCAGCTTCAAAGAAAGAAAATAAGTTTCAGATCTATTCAAACCCTGTAATTTATTACATAACACAATTGATTTGATGTAATGTCGCGACATTTACCTATTTTTTTCTAGAATTACTCATGTCAAAATCAGGAAACATATTATATTATTCAGGGTGATTACATAAAAAGCAGGTTTTCAGTTTCAATTAACCTTGGAGGGGAGGTGTTTTTTTGACAAGAAGAGGCGCGTAGATTCCAATACACCCACAAAAACGACATAATATTATTCAAAATTCTAACACACTAAAAAAAAATGTATGAAGTAGTGATAATGAACTTACAGATAATAACGAAAAACAGCAAACAAAAAGTCTTGATTCTTTATCCGTGGAGTTGGCGAGTCGGGCCTGTCTGACCCACGTAAATCTTAATAGTATTAGCCATCCTCTGGTAATGCGGGGCTCTGCCAGAGGTGACCAACTGTTCCATTGCTACTCGTGGGAACACACATAAATGAAAGAAACACAAAAACAGAAACAACAAAAACCAATCCCGAGGCTGGACAGAAGTGCTCACCTCAATCTAAGGAAGTGGCTGGAGATGAATCGAAATGTCTACCCCAATCTGCCGCTTGGAATGAGGTTGGACATAGCAGATCACCACGTGATGTAATACAAAGGCCAAGGCGTAAGTGCATTTGCGGCGCCGAGGCCAAAAGAAGAAAGAGAGCGAAGGAGGCAGGAGTGGCAGCAACTTCAAGTGCACCCTTCTCCTTCCCCACTCCACCTTCAACAGCATGGGTACTTCCTTCAGCGGGCGCCAAGACCTCCGCCTTGAATAAAGGCTAGGAATCGGTTGCCCCTGCAGAAAATCTCCCTCACTTGTGCATCTCCACGGAGGGAACGCTAAGTAGGTTGAAAAAGCCGGGCAACGACAGTAATGTCGCTGCACCTTCCAAAACATTCGCGGAGGCCACCGTGAGACACCTCAAGGTTATCAAAGAGAGTGTGTATTAGGTGAGTATTGGCCTTCACCTGCCAAAGGAGATGTCTTCTAGTGACTTGTTCACCTTCCTGGAAAGGACAAGATGGACGATGATCTAGGAGGACAACTCCTCGGGAGGATGTACAATGGGTTACATGTGGTCTAAATGCTGTGGGTCTACACTCACCCTCTCTACTATACAGATACAGAATAGTAGGCATGTAGGTAGGTCTAAAGTGAGTGGGTCTATTCGACTCTTCTCCGCAACCCATAAGGGTCTGTCGCCAGACAGAGGCGACACACTGTTCAAGTTTCTGCATATGATGATTCAAATGACAGTGACCTGTAAGTTCTGTTAGACATCGTAGTTCATCCCTATTATAGTCCAACACCTGTTTGGAATCAAGCTTCGAAAGGTGAATAAACACCTTGGAGTGAGCCAATCCTGGAAGATTCTGTCAAAAGTCCATAACTCTTCTTGCCATCCAGGTGTTCAGTGATGCCAATGACAGGTTCTGGTCCAATGAAGCCGCTTGCAGCACCCTCCTTTGCAAGAGAGTCAGCAGCTTCATTGCCATCCAGGTCAGTATGGCCAGGAATCCAGACCAGAGACAATCTGTTGAGTCTCCCTATCGAGGAGAGTCTTTTTTGGCAGTTTGCTACCAATTTAGACGTTGCTCGGTAGGAGCGAAGAGCTTTCAACGCCACTTGACTGTCCGAGAATATTTTCATCGACTTGTGAGTGAGGTTGGATTTATACAATAGATACATATACAGAATAGTATTGGCGCTTCCGCTTCAAAGTCTGTGCGCATCAGTAACTTCAAGTTTGATTATAACATATGCTAATTACTAGTTTCAACCCTGTGAAATAAAGCCGATTTTGATCTATTAGACCCAACGCGCATATATGCGTATTATTTTTTCGTGCACCAAGTGTTTTAATACAAAAGAGCCATGATATAGGTACAACGGATCATGTTTTTTCAATGTGATGAATCCTCACTCAAAAGAGGACAACAGGTTCCGAAAATTGTTCGAAGAATTTGAAGGTGACGAAGCTATATCCGATTCAGACCACAGTTACCACAAATCAATTCATTTCACTACATTCATACATTTTTTCTCCACTATTTTTATTTGCCGGAAAACATCAGAAACCAACATTTGTATTCCATGAAAATTAGCTTTTGAACAGTTCTTCCATGTTTATACAAAACCTCTGCAATGCGTAGGAGTGTGGATGACAGTGTAGATTTCTAAAATATTGGTTTCTTCTTTTTTAAGACAACACAAATATTGATGATATTTTTTCGGAGATAAATGTCGGGAAACACGGGTATGTGAAAGCTGAATTTGGTTTACTTCCGCTTATAACAAATATAAAACAGTATTGAAAGCTCCTCGGTTATTTTTTTGTATTATTTGAAATATAGAGACGGCAGAGTCATGAAACGAAATTTCTATTCTAGTTCCCCAAAATAGAAAACTTTTGTCCAATTCAACCGGCCGTGTAGGTCTTACTGTTTCTAAGATAGCAGGTTTGTTCTGGTTCTATGAAATTCAGGTTCTAGGACGTCAGGATCACACGCAGTTGATACAGAGCGTTCTGGTTTATTGAGGATAAGTTAGGATTGATGAATCCTCTGTTCTGGTTTCGACTGCGAAATGATTCTAAACTATCTTAAGCTGTCCCGAATCGTTCTTGCTCTCGAGGCTGAACTGTTGAGAACTGTTACCGTTGCTAATGCGCATTCATGTGGAAATTTGTTTAGGCTTTTTTCTAAGATGTTTCTTCATTTATTTGATTCAAACAATTGATAATCGAGGTAAGATAAAATTTCAACTGACTACAAAGATACGCTACATAACAAAATGGACATGATCATCTCTTCATATATACGATTGGTGGCACAGTCGTCTCCTCAAAATGCGTTCTGGTTTAACCAAGTGTCCGAGACTATTTCTGAATGTTTGAGATTTTTTGCTTGTACGAATCATGTCTTGCGCAGTTTTGAAACAGTTTCGGATGTTAGATCCAGAACAAACCTAGCAGTAGTTGGGTCGTCTAAAAAAACGGGATGGGTATGAAGTATATGAAGTATAGAATTGGTAGATTGAATATCACAAGTGAAATAGGTATGAGGACCCACGTAGTTCTCAATATATAATCAATTCAGTGAGTTATTTTTTACAATGTTCAAAATCTCATAGTGAGGTATTACTTAATCTAGCATTTCCAATTGATCACCAGTTGAGTTTCGCAAAACTTTGTCATCAATTCCTGCACACACCTCTGACTTTTACCACAATTTGAAATTTATTCATGAAAAAAAACCATTATACATAAATATTCATTTTTATACATATCGACACAACAAATCACTTATAACGATTGATTCCATTTTCGTGTTAGCATCTTTTCCGTGAAAGAATAATCTAGCTCCTAACTCTAATGATCCCGTTTGAGCACAAAGAAACACAATGTCTCGAAATACTGCGGTGGAGGCCAAGTATGTCAGCAAAGACGTGAAGATCTTCGTCTCTTCGTGTGCGGTGGGGTGCTCGTCTCCACTTGAAACCGACTAGTACATAGCAGGCATTCTCCGGATATTGCTCAATTGTTTCATATGTTTTTACTCGACTTCGCTATGTAGGATTGAAATCCAAGGATAACTGCGAATATACAGGACGTTGAACTACATATCGCCCTTGTCTGATGACGTTTATTTGGTTTATTTTCATTGTTTCATTTTAGTGCTGCAATTTGACACATTTTTACATCATCTGAATTGATATTACAGAGAGAAATATTTGATTTTTTTATGTTTCTTTGTAATAATGTAATAGATAAACTGAAATACTACTCGACTGATTTTTTATTTCTTCTTCAGAAAGCTACCTTATCAACAGGTATCATGAACAATTACACTTACACGAAACACTCTAATCCACAAGTGCGGACCTCCGATGTTTCGGAATAAGACACTTGCCCCATTGCCTGAAGGTTGACGACCATAGTAGAATGGGCTCTGGAGCAGTTGGCAACTGACGCTAATTTTCATCGAGAAATAATCTTTAGCGATGAGGTCCATTTCTGGGTGAGTTGGTACGTGGACAAACAAAACACCCTTAGACTTTTTTTATGCGGTTTTCTTAAGTTGAAGGTGTATACGAATAAGCCAGAAACTACAGTGGTCCTCAAAGGCAACTTAAACCATGCCATCGGTCAAATTCAGCATGATTTATGCGCCAGAGTCATGAAAGTTTCTCTTCAAGAAGATAAATGTCTCCCAACCGGATATAATAATGTCAAGTCAGACAGTTCCGGAAGTATTCAAGTGACTTAGCACATTTTATTCCACCAAGAGTGGTATATATCAAAAATACGCGACGAACTGTGGCTGCTCATCGTTTTGACATTCAACTCAGTAAGTACACCTCGAAATTCACTGTTTAAGAACTGTTCCATCTGGAGAACTGCGTTTAGGTGGAATACACTTTCTGGGAACGTTTTTCCGATGATTCCAATCCAATGTGAATCGCTACTTCCGAATCACCTTCTGTAGTGCTTGTGTTTTGCCCTTAAAAAAAGAAATCTGATTCTTCAATGAATAAAATCCAATTGTACTTTTTTTACCCGATATATGTGAACCCCCTGTATAACACATTCATTTGTCAAAGTTTTCAAAAATTTCATGCAGGGTTACTCCAATATGTTCAATCATTAAATCATCAAAATTTCCAAGGTTTATTATTCCATTCATTATTCTGTGGCCTCATATTTTCTTGGAATCCGCTCTAGACTGGACTTCCAAGAGAATATAGTATTTTCATGAGAATTGCGCCAAGTTTTCTCTGAAAAAATTATAATACTTCTGAGAAGATGTAAATGTAACATTCTCGATCTACGTTTCCTGTTATTATACTGCGAACTTTTGTGTTATTAACCTTTTTGTAGCCACATGCGGGTTAATTATGAGAGGTGTAAATGTGATGTTGAAAGTGGACAATTTTCTAGAAATTAGTGACTTTTATTTTCTTCATTTATGCAAGATGAAACGGTCTTATTTCCTATTACTCCTTTTCTAAGTTCAGTTTTTATATTTTTTCTTTGTATAAATGCGCAAAATTCCTTTTATTGGGATAAACTTATTCGGTTATATTATGGAAAATTGGGGTGAGTTCAAAGTTTGTGGGAATATTCATCACCAATATAGAGAAAACATTCAGTGATATCACATTCAGTGATATACTGTATTCTGTATTCCACGAAAAAGTGTACTTCGTGCAATCATAACCTCACTTTTGGTAATCAAGTGAATTGAAGGCAGGGGTATTTGGTTGAATTGATTATTGAATTATTTCAATCATTATTCTAACTGACTTGCTGTAAAAATAACCCATATTGAAAGAAAGTTATTGTATATCGATCGATCGAATACCTAGTTGCGCGCGAAACCCGCGGGCAACAACTAGTGCACCATAAAATCTGAAAATACCTATTACGGATGCCACCAGGTATTTCAACTTTGAATACATTCACAAATAGACTGCTTTCCATAACGTAATACAAATATTTTGTCATATTTATTTATCTTATCGTGTTGTTTTCATTAAATTTATATATTCTATTATTCCAACTGCAATGATAATGATGAACTTATCTAAAAACTGGTCCACGGATCAATTACAAGATTGTGCATAATATATGATTCTTGCCAGTTTGTAGATAAGGAAAATCCCAGCTTTTCATTGCTGAATGATATGATTCCTTTTTATAAATTTTCAATTTTTATAACTTTACTATCTATTCATTTTTGTTTCCATTATAATACCCGTGGCAAAGATTTACTTATCCTTTCATCTCTATGGGTAATTTTTTAAATAATTTTTTCACAATATCAATTGCAATCCATCTCTCATTAAACAACCATGTTTCTCTTCATTTATTCAGTTCTATTGACGTGATCTGGTATTGATAATGTAATATGACCGTGGAATATTACTAATCAATCCACTGTAGATGAAGAAGATTATCAAGAGAAAATCGCCATGTTCGGTGTTGCCTGGTCCACAATTTTTGCAGTAGATCTCCTCATTTTTTAGCTTTTGAGCTACTCTCTTATTGTGTAAGGGTTGACATCTACCGATGATCGGTTTATTTTTTATAATAACTATTGAATGACTGTACATACAGAAAAATACTATGTATGTAGTACTCATCAAAGAAATATATTTTCTACTGTTTTTGTATCAATTTTCCTACTGTTTTTCTGAAAAAAAAGGCCAACTATGCAAATGACCTTATAATACTGGCCGTATTCATGAAGTTATGATAAACTTCAGGAACATAAATATAATGAATATCATGAATATAAAGAAGAATATAACTCCGCTAATAACCTAACGTATACAGTGCATTTCTTTAATGCCCCCCCTTCAATTTTTTGAATGGATGGCGACTAGGTGCCATCTGGAAAAAAATTAAAAGGGAAGCGGGTTCTTGTGACAAATCATTTTGAAGCTCCTGAAAAATACTTCACAACCCTATAATATGATGTCGAAATCTTCACTTACTACAAAATGGGAAACATTTAATAATTTCCTGAAGACAAACACAATAATATCGAATGAAAAGAGAAATGAAAATTTCTATGTTTTATACCACTTTTAATTGTAACTAACGTTATTGCAGTTTCGTCCTATATGGACATTTTCAAACTTAC
>WOGP01009577.1:0-10672 GCA_015342065.1 Leptinotarsa undecemlineata | reverse complement strand
ATCATCGTATTTACGATATTTCCTCTTCTTTGCTTCCCCTCCGCCACTAGTAGATGCTTTATCACTATCATTTGAACTACCGGCTTGTTTATTTAATAAAAATTTGTTCATTTTGTGTGAGGTATTTGAAGAAAAATAAAGCGAAAAAAAACAACAACAAATAAAACGTCTGTCGCGGGGCACACTGTCACTATAGGACTACCTATAAGTAAATGAACGGACATTACGATGCGAGCGCGGGCGGGTAAAGACGTGGGAGGGGTAGAGTATCAACGGTGTTGAAGCGCGTATGTACTTTTTGGCGAGTGAACGACGCGAGGCGACGGCGAAAAAAGATTTCTACCACGATATGTTCGTTTCCGATGCGAACACTCAAAAAGGGTATCCGCTAATTTTGTGGTGTCCACTAATTATAGGATTGACTTACGGCGCCCTTCTTTACTTTCTGCGGCGCACCAGGGCGCCGCGGCGCACACTTAGGGAACCCCTGCCGTAATCGAATGCGCTAGCAAGTTTCACTAGGATTCCATCAAAATCCGTAGCATTATTCTCGCTGCATCTAGAGTGGCAGCAAACATCATACATTCGTGCGCTCTTAGCTACGTCACAATTCGTTTATGGCTACCAGTGGCGGCCGGCGTTATTTTCTTAATAGCATAATCTACAACAATATTATGAAACAAGATACCCCGTCACGACTGTCTGTTCGAACACGATTAACTCGATCAATGGACGATATGAAAGTCTATGTGTATTATTGTTTCGTGTGAATTGATTTAGTTGTGGAAATGTTATTCTCACTTGCTACCCGAACTAATTCAGAAGAGGAATACTCTAAAACGCTGTCCAATTCATTTAGGATATAACCGATACCAAAATAAAACCAGATATACCATAAACTACTCCAATATTTCCATTGACAAAAATAAATATCTCATTTCAAGAAAGAAATCTTCCTCTTTACCTCGTATATATGATCTTACAAAATACACAAACCACTTGAATCTCACTTCGCCCCGTCGTCATTCCCGTCGCATCGTCCACACACCCAAGATACTCTCAACCTCATGAGCCACTTCCTGTCAGGCGCCTTTTTTTTTCAAGAAAAAATTCACAAAAATTGAAAGGCGCTCCAATATGATCCTCACTTCTCCAGTCCTTGCAAAGTTCCACATGAAAGACTCTGAAACATCACATCAATTTCTCACATTCCGACCTGAATTTCTCAGACACTGTTTACTGGAAACAAAGCCATAATAACCGTCACTTCAATGCAAACTCTCATCATCTCTCATAGTCATCATTATTTTTTGATTTCTTTGATACACAGGTCTATCAGACTCACTAACACCCATATAAGATCCAAGTAACCAGACGAACTCGAATCTACCCTTTGTCGAAATGACTATCACGAATCCCAAATCCAAAGACCAATCCAACTTCAGCAAATCCGTACTCCACATCCCAAACAGCCCGATGGGCAGACGGACCACCTACCAACTATTCTTCCTTATATTCATGGAGTTACCGACAATGAACACCTAAGGACATGATACCCAATGAGGCACCTGGCTTCAGAACTCACATCGGCCAGACCAACAAAAAATTCTTCAACAAATCCAATGAACATGAGCTTGCTATCCGTAAATCAGATTCAGCGTCATCCTTCTTTACATATCATCGTGAGCATTGCCAAGGAAAAGAACTGCCCAGGTCAAGATAATCCCAGAAGCTATTGAAATTGGAAAACGTCCCAACTACCTCAACAAACGAGATGATTCACAAAATTTACCGTCGGACAACGATTCCCGAAGATGGTTTCGTTTTCATCACTTCTGCCCTTCATTGAGTATTATCCGGTTCATTCGAATCACAGGAAACGGAAAAACCGTTGACTGTATCGAATACAGATTCCCACCTATATATGAAGATCCTCAACCGACTGATCAAGAAATACGTCGATGAAAAATATAATATATTACTGGAAAAATATGCTTAACAACACAAACGCAAAGATTTTCATGAAGAGACCCTCTGTACTATCTCAAAATATGATTAGCTCAGAATAATTACAGAGCCACTAAGTGGATATTATCTACCCACTGTATGAAATAGGGCTATTGTGTAACGAAGACCCCAGTTGCAAACATCGCAACAAAGAGCCAAAGACACTTTAAGATGTTTTATATGAATGTGAGCAATTGAATCAAAGAATTCATGGAAAATCCAAATTATGCCCGAAGAAAATAACAATAGAAGACCTGCATAAATCGGTATGAAAAACTAATTTACGAAATGAATGTCATGAGAAGGAAGAGAAAGTCCATTAGTTCATTGTTTTCCGTAAACAACACACTATTAGCGAAAAATGTCTCAGTTTTTATTTTTCTGCTTAAATTCAATGAACGCAAAAGGGATTTCGACTATTTGATGAAGATTAATGGAAAAACATATCGGGTAAGCTTGGAATAAATGACTTTATTGTTAAAAAACACTACCGTTTCAATCAAATGATTTGTAATATTGCCCTATGCGTTTGAAATTTCCTCTTGGCATATTTGAGGGGTTCAACTCGATTAAATTTCGTTATGACAATTTCTACGAAAAACTCAAATTTGACGTAGGTACGCAACCTGTCTCCATTTCCCACATCACCCATGAATATGCTGGAAATTCTGAAAGCGAATCACCCGGGACATAACCTCTGAATAAAATATTTGGAGCATCGGTTCCTCAGTCTCTCCGTAACAAGGTTTCGATCAATAAACGAAACGAAAGAACCGAATGAGTAAACCCTGGATTGTTCGAAAACTCCAATGACTCCAATAACAACTTTTGCAACTCCTTTGTTCAAGACGAACATCGTAAAAACATTAATAGTGGATTGCCGTCAACCTCTAAAATACGAGAAACTCGGAATCCTGTTACTTTGAATAAGTTAATAATAAACCTATTGGAGTACTGTTGATTTATTCATTCACGTAGACTTGTTTTTGGGTTTTTCTGGATTTTCGAAAGCAAAAACTATGCATGCATTCTTTTATCGTCTAGTCATGATAGAAATTGTTTCACAAACTAATCAAAATCAAATCAAATCAAAATTTATTATCTGAAGAACATAATTCTCATTGACAAAGTTGTTTACAAAATAAAAGAACAAAACAACAATCACCTTTGAACATCTATCGATATGATAAATAGTCAGGTAGAAAAACTGATAGTAATTATAATTGGAATACGATAAACGCACAATTGAGTCAAAGGAAATTTAATGCATTATCCTCGTACTGGTCAACAAAATATAAAATACAAGTACATGAAAATGATAAAAATTATTACAATATTTTTTTATATATATATAACTCTAAAACACATCAACAACAAACATGTGCAATTATACAATGCATGTACATAAAATATTGAAATTGCCACAAAAAATTGCTTTGTACGAATATTAACAACAAATAGGTGTTAATATAAAATGAAGTTCAATATAAATATAAATAATGTATACCTATCTCTGAAACATATTGAATAATAATGTATAACTAGGATTTGAAAATTAAGTCTATTTTCACACATTAAAAGTTCATACAGTAGAATTCATCTAATGAGTAGAAATAATTTGTCAATGAAAGTTTTTTAAGGTACGTTTGAATTGTTTTTTGCTATCTAAAATTTTAATCTCACTTGGTAGGTGATTGAATATATTTGTACCATTATAAAATATGGAATTTTTTATTTGTGTCGATGTTGGAATTGGTAAGGTTATATTTAGTGTTTGTCAAGTGTTATATTGAGACATCTTATGGGTTTCGTTTTTGAATTTGCTATGCATGAGACATACTGAGTGTAAGATAAAAGTACAAGTTATTGTTAAAATTTTATGTTTCATAAAGAGTGGCTTGCAAGAATTCCGGAATTTAGCTTTGCACATATACCTTGCTGCTCGATTTTGCAAGACTAAAATCATATTGAGAATATATTGACTACACTACATGATCCCCAAAAACAGTTCCCATATCTCAGATGTGAATCGATTAAAGCATAATACACACTTTTTGCCATATCTTCACCAAGTTTCCATGTAATGGTTCTTACTGCAAAACATCCTGATGCCAATTTTCTTCTGAGTTTTTCAATATGACTTTCGAATTTCAAATTATCATCTATATATAACTCAGAAATTTTGTTTCCGATATGTAACTGATCACCTCATTTCCTATATGAATTTCTTGAAGATTACATTTGAAAGTAAGAATGTCAGTTTTGGGTATATTGAAAGACAACCTATTAGCATCATACCAATCTTTAACTTTACTAATATCATTCTCAATCATTTGATGCAATTGTGTACCATTTTTATCATGCCACAGTATTGTGGTGTCATCTGCAAATTGAGTGAACTCTACAGAAATATTATTTGAGGCTAGATCATTTATATAGATTAGGAAAAGGGTGGGTCCCAGAACTGATCCTTGAGGTACCCACCATTCAATTTCTAATTTGTGTGATGAGTTGCCTTGTAGATATACGCTTTGAGACCGTCTAGATAAATAATACTCATACCACTGGATTACTACATCTCTAAACCCATATTTCTCTAATTTTTGCAATAGAATATTGTGGTTAACATAATTGAAAGCCTTTGTAAGATCACAGAAAACTGCTGCTGCAATTTCCCTATCATTGAGATTCAGATAAACATTTTGAAGAAGGTTGAAAATTGCATCATTTGTTCCTTTCTCTTTTTGAAATCCGAATTGTGTAGAAATAATAGTGTTATGCTTATTCAGAAATGCTATTATTCTTTTTTTCACGAGTTTCTCTATTATTTTTGGAAGTGTGAGTTTGAAATTTGCGGGATTATCAGTATCATCCCCCTTATGTATTGAAATTACTATTACGTTTTTTTAAACATAATGAAAAAACTCCTGTTGCAAATGAAACATTTACTGATTCAACTAGTACCATAGTAGCTGAGTCGGGAATATGTGAAAATATTTTATAGATAAGTCATCCCACCCAGATGCACTTTTATTTTCAATTTCATTAAAAATTTGTTTTAATCTCAACGGTATCCGTAGGCATGAAAAAGAATGATTTAGAAACATATATGTGATTTGGATAAGTCAGTGGATCATTTGAGGAAATAATCTGTTTAGGAACAGTTTCTGCAACTGAGCAATAATATTCATTGATATCGTTGCATCATAAATTTGTTTTCACAGGAGCAGAGTTGTTTCTACCTCTCAAGTCAATGACAACTTTCCAGCTCTCTTTTTGCCTGTGTCTTGCATTTTCTACTCTGTTCCTATAGTATACCTTTTAAGCCTGTTTTGAGGTTTTTCTTTAAATGGACCTATACTTGTTATGAAACGAAATGAAGGCTTCATTTTCACTGGCAAATTTTCTAATCATATGTAGGGATCGTAGATCCCTACAACTTTGTCGAATGAAATTTCAACCCCATCAACTGAACAATATTTTCAATATTACTACAATACCATTTTCCAACAAATGTTTGACGTTATTTTTTTCCAACTGACATAATTTTTTCTTCATCAACTGGCATATAGACAAAAAATTTCTAAAATTATCGTTCCTCGTTCTACTGCGTTAGTAAAGACCCCCAATACTAGTTCATTGCAAAAAAATTGTAAAATGCATATGTTATCTGATATAACTGGAGAAAAAATGGTTGAAGCTGGACTAAAGTTGAAAAACGAAATGACATCTGGTCTAGATGGAGTTCCGTGTTTCTTGTATCCACAAACCTTGCGAAGTGTTTGAAGCATTTTTTCGATTTGGCAGCAAGATTGAAAACATTTTCAGATTTGTTGAAACCAGCTTAATTCCCCATTTTTTTGAGTCTGGTTAAAAATATCATATTGATAACTATCATCCTATCTCTGTTCTGTGACAAAGTATAATATGAGGTTACTTTAAAAATTTTAAGAAAAATTGTGGTAATTTTTTCACTTGATAACTATATAGGCCGTATATTTCATCATGTGGTAATATTGCCATATTCTAAATCGTAATAGATACGAAGATGATTCAATGGAAAAATAGGTATCTGCTATCAGGAACAATACAATGGTCTTTACTTTACAGGAACTCCCGATCTTCTCGAATTATACGGGGAAAACCAAGAATACTGTTTGTCGTTTTTTTTTCGAATGAAATGAAATTATTTCGGAGAATATCAAGAAATCGAAAAAATGTTATTGTATGCGAAGTGTACTATGACGATATGATAATATTCTATAAAATGTTTCGTGTCAACATGGCAACCATCACCTTTTTTTTTCAATACGGACCTGCCTTTTTCATCACAGATATGAATAAAGCGTTAAATTCACAATTCAAGAGTATATCAAATTTGATATTTTTATAGCGTTTCATTTGAAATAACCACCAAACAATTTTTTTTATCATGAAATGTTGGGAAAAATGAAACCAATACGTAAAATCAAAGCTACATGGCAATCTACATTTGATGCTCGAATTGACTACCTCTTTGATGTTCACACAATTTCTGTTGGAATTTTGTAACATAATAGGTGTAATACTAATACATGCATCTCTTAATTTTCTGTTTCAGATGGTCGATCTCTGTATTTGGTATTGAAGAAACTTTATCCTTTATATATCATCAGACAAAAAGTCTGAAGATATAAGATCTGGGGATCGGCCTGTCCAGTTAATTAGCCCATTGTTTCCAATCCATTTTCTTGGAAATATTGCATCTGAATGTTCCCTTACTATTGCTGCATTATGGGGAGGAGCGCCGTTCTGTTGAAAGTATTGTACTTCGTGGTGGATATTCATCTGAGTAGCCATCAAATTCATTGAATAGAAAATGAAAATACATTTTACTATTCAAATGATAATCGTAAACAAAAGGACCAAGGATGTTTTTTCCCACAATTCTTAACCAAACATCCATTCCGAACCTTTCTTGGAAATTGGTTACCCTATGTGAATGTTCCTTTGTATTATTTCACCGATATGGATATTTCTGTTAAACCAACCATTGTTTGTGAATTTAGATTCGTCTGTCCATATTATTTTTTTACAAATATTTCCAACTTCCCTATTTATACGTCGTAACCACTTCGCAAATCATACTTTCCTTCCGTAATCTCTTTCATTGAGGTAATGAACTTTGCGTATTCTGAAGCATTTATATTTGTTCTTTTTCAAAAGAGTTCTGGTGGATTTTACAGAAACCCCCATTTCGTGGGCAATTTCTCGTAAAGAACAATCTTTACTGGCATAAATTTTGTAACTGGCCGATCCTAAATAAAAAAAAAAAGATATTTTCACTGTGTAAATTTCTATGTGATAATATTTGCTTACTCATAACATTTATTTGATTCCCACACTTCCAGTAACTACACATTTTCTTGTTTTCTTTCTGTCAAAAACACCGTAGTCCCTCAAATTTCTCTTTAATCGTCTAAACATTTGGATGTTCGGAATACGACGACTCGGGTATGGCTCAACATACATTATCCTTGCCAAAAAAGGATGTTTATTTGATTTTGCATAACTATATAGCATATCATACCTTTCATCATTTGAATACATCTTTGATATGTTCTTATACGCCTAACAGTTCTCAACAGATATCAACGCATTCATTTTTCCTTCCACTGAAACCAAGCAAAGGCTACGCATCTTATATGAATTGAATGAATTGAGATGCTATTTGATCATACCAAATTATACAACAATCTGATTTTGACCCAAAACTGATATTTTTGTTACTTCCAGGTTTGAAAATTATAAAAATATTACGAATTATAGTTGATTGAAGAGAAATAATTCTTGAAACAAGGATCACGACAATACAATATTTTCCAAATCGAAAAAGTACTAATTTTCATTGTTAGGGTACCTACCTGTCGAATTTATTGGGTTGTCCAAAATATATTTTGAAAAAATCGAAATAATTCACATAGAAAGTAATGACAGGACCGTAATTTAAAATTGTTAACACTGATGATAGTAATTTTTTTACATGATACGCTATAAAAATATCAAATGTGATATTCCCTTGTAATGTGAATTCATTGCATGATCAATATCTGTAATGAAAAAGACAGGTCCGTATTCAAAAAAAAAATTCGTGGTGGCCATGTTGACACGAAACGTTTTATCGAATATTTACTATTACTTCGTCATAGTACACTACGAATACATTAACATTTTTTTGTATTTCTTTTATATTTTCCGAAATAAAAAGTCCATTCGATAAAAACAAAAAGCTGCACTTTTGGTTTTCCCGTATAACTCGAGAACGGCGAGAGTCCCTTTTAATTTTCTCCGACCATTGTATTGTATTTGATCGTCTTCGTATCTGTTACGGTTTAGAATATAGCAATGTTACCACATGATAGAAAATACGGCCTGTTTGGACGCCGGAAGATTCTTTCCTTGAAATGGCAATTTTTTCCCAGTGCAAAATGTCAACATTATGAATATTTGTGCGAAATATAATTTTTTTCGTGTAGAAAAGAAGTTTGCAAGTGGTAATAATTTTGAGGAAAAGAGTGCCGCCTCAAAAAGTTTTTCTATTTTACATATTCAACCAATCAGTTCTGCGTCGTTGGAAAGACATTATCTTTCTTCTTTTTATTCCGTATATCAATCGTGAGCGTGAATTTGGAACTTTTCGCTTGTTCTGAGGGGTAAGGTTGGGTTCATGAGAGAATCAGCCTGATTAAAAATTGATAACACAAATGTGTCAAAAAGAATGATTTTCAATTTGATGAGTAGAAAACGTTGCATGCCCTATATCACTTTTTATAATAAATACTTTTCAGTCATTCAATCACTAACTCAGTCACGCAGAATATGATCGAAAAGAACAACAAGGCTTTCGACTTCATCATTTATCTTAATGTTTTCATAATTTATGTAAAGTTTGTCAAGAATAGGAAAAAGGGTGAAATTCTTACGGCCTGCGCGTAACGAAGAGCTAGAAAGCATTCGGAGGAACAAATATGCACATATTTGGGATTGAAGTTGTCTCTGCTTAGTTTAGATGTACAGCCTCCTGAACAAACTGTGAAACCATCGTACAGAGTCCCTACTATTAGTCCATCTCATTATTGAATTGAAAATAATTTTGATCAAGATAGGGAATAAGGGCTATAAATATAACTTATTTAATTATGGGATTAGTATTCTTTTGAGTTAGAAAATTATGAATAATGGTTATGCCTCTAATCTGACAAATGTTTGGAATTGATAAATAAAACTTGCTCTGAATTAAAAGGTTGCTTAAATTTCACTTTTGAAAATGTAAATTTTTCATACTTAAAATAAACGCAAAATACGGCGAAAAATTATTGAGAACGTAACAATTACGAATAAAACAATACAGAGCAAAACATTTCAATAAGAGAAAACGCAGAAATTTAAATAAAAAAATTTTTATCGTAATCTTCAGAGTATGAATCTTCGCTAAGGTCCGAACTGATGTAATCTGTTACAGTGTCACTATCTTCTTGCTAGTTGATAATCATGTAGTCTACCATGATATCTAATGTTGGTTTCTTTTCTATGAAAAACTGTTCAAAGCTTTGAGCATGCTCACATCGTTTTTTCCACTCAGTTTTGAAAAACGTACTAAACAATTCATGTCATAATTTTTCTACGGTCTTTGAGCTGAAATCTAATTCCCTTAGTGAAACATATTGCTTAGCCATTTCATCATTTCGATGTTTCTATTACATGAAGTAGGATAATTATTTGAATTTCACTAGTTCGGACTTCCATTGTCTAATATATGAAATGATTTGGAATCCCTGAGACACCTAAAAGAGAAGAACTAATAATTAAAAGTTGAGAATAAAAAATTATATCAAGCAAAAACCTGAAATGAAATAATAGTGAAATACAATACAAGTAAAAAAAAATAAAACAATTGATAAAAAATTAAATAAAAATGAAGATTCCTTCGAGAGATGACTATTTATGGATCGTTTGAGTACTTTCATTTCACTATCTCCTCTTTCCATTGGTTTAGTGGGAGACGACCATTTGGCGGGAGTTGGCCATTTTTCGTTTGATGTTGTGTTTCCATACGTTACGTATCTCTACGCTGGCTTGGCTGAATATGTTGTTGGACAATATGTATGCGGCTTCCTTGAATTTTCTCCTGAACCAATATTCCTCTCTGTGTATGATCTCAGCTTGGGACCACTCGATGTTGTGTTGATGGGTCCAAACATGGTCTGCAATTCCTGATTTGCTGATTTCCCCTCGCTCCGTGTGTTTTTTATGCTCGGCAATGAGGAAATTCAATGGCCTCTCAATTCCACCAATATGGGCTTTTTCGCACACACAGGATATCTGGTAAATGCAATTCTTGGAATCGCAGTCCGCGTTTGATGGCCTGGTTTTCGTGAGGCTGCTACGGATAGTGTTACCGGATCTGAATTTGGTTCTGATGTTGTACTTGGAACCAATTCTCCTCATCCTATCCGATAATCCTCTGATATAGCTTTTGGGCTTTTAGCCAAAGTCTTCGGCTAAAAGTCAGCAGGATCCTCGCAAGAAAGAAAACCCGTCACAACCAGTGCTTGCACTCCCCTATATCTGAGGATTATCGGAGAGGATAAGAAGAATTGGTTCCAAGTACAACATTAGAACCTAC
>WOGP01009575.1:0-10672 GCA_015342065.1 Leptinotarsa undecemlineata | reverse complement strand
AAGGGCTGTAACTTCGTAAATAAGGAAGAGCGCGGCTTTTTTATTTCGGATTCGTAATCTACGCATCAAAATACGTAAGTACAGTCAAAAATTTTTTCAACATCGCCGGGTGTCCTCAAAACGAAAATTTACCCTGATACCTTCTATTATTACCTTGCGAAGAATTTTCAACTTGGAATATGAAATTTCATTTCGACAAAAAATGAAAGAGTGACAATATTTCAATTCATTTCATGTTGAATGCAAGTTACCTCTGTAGACAGTTTTATCAATATTTTCCATGATATTTTTCGGTATATAATGAAACCATCTCACCTTTGATTGATTGGTATCCTCAATCTTTGATTTTGCCATATTTTCTGTATTATCACTTTTGTCTGAGAAGATGAATACATCCTCCACTCGACTAGCTATTTCGCCAGACATTTTTGGTTGTAATTAATAACTACAGTAAGCAACCGGATACCATGATGTACTGAGGATAAATTGTGAAGCCCTCTTTTTTGTGAAATCTCAAAAAACGTATGTTTTTTCACTTTCATTGAATAGTATACACGATATTTCTCCGTAGTTTTCTGAGAAATACGTTTTCAGACAGTTGAAAATTAAAAAAAAGTTTTTTTTTTCAAACTTGAATTGTTGCATCGAATAACAGTAAAAATAATAATAAAAATGAAAAATTTGGTAAAATTTCCATCTCTATATTGTTTCCATCAGAGTAGGCCCCTCAGATATAATACACTTATGCCAGCGTTTGTTGTATTCTTCGAAGCAGTTTTGTTATGTTCTTTTTGGTACGTTCTTGAACTCCCTCAACGAATCGGTTTTTGTCTCCTCAATTATCGCAAAACACCGTCTTTTTATTGGTCTTTCCAATTTCAGGAACATAAAAAAGTCGCAGGGGGCAAATCTGGTGAATACGGTGGCTGAGGTATGCATTATTGTAATGCAAAAGCCATGAATTGTACATCCATAATACCGTATAATACTTCTCATTGACTGTACGACCTTGTGATCAAGTCTTGTCAAAAATATTTATTTGAAATTTTTGTGAAATTACACGATATTTGTGTTAGTGTATTTGGAGAGGGGCCCTGCCATAGGTTTATGCCTCTTCAGGGTTAGGAGATTGTGTGTGTGTGTGTGTAATTTCATGATGTCTTATGTTGTGTTGTGTTGTACTGTCATTTGTTCCTTTTGTTTTCTGTTATTCCATTGGAGAGTTCCAGGTCCGTTGTAGTGGTCAAAAAAATATTGGTCCAGGTTGTAAGGCCGCGTGTGGATGTCATCCGATTTCAGCTCCTTTCAGGACGTAGCTGTCCGCTATTCGATTCACGATATTCCTCTAGGATATCGTGAATCTGCTCATGCGGAACTTCCATTGCTCCCAGGTGTCTTGCTGGGAGAAACCGGAGCTTCTTCCTAGTTATCCTTCTGAGTCCTCCATGGGGAGTCCAAGGTGTTGTCAGCGACGTAATTACTACTCATTGTTCTTGTTGTATATCGTATTTGAAGTTCCTGAAATCGTAGGTTGATTGGTGTAGTATTTACTAAGGTAAGGGAGGTTGTGTGTGTTGCATAAGATTCTTCTCTCGGTTGTCCAGGAGGAAGCGTACAGTATATCATAACTTTGTAGTCTATGACTGATCTGATGAATGTTTCATAAGTGTGTAGGAGAGTTTTACTGTCGCATCTACTGAGCTTGCCTCTCAGTGCTTTTAGTAGGTTTGCTTTTTTCCGGACTCTGTCCAGAGTTTCTCTCAATTCGACTTCCCAGTTGAGGGTCCTCGTGAAGGTGACCCCCAAAAAGGACACCGAGTCTTGGAGTATGAGGTTTTCTCCTAGGAGTCTGAGGTACAAGTTATCAGGATTTGATTAAGGCGGGTTTGGGTTATGGTGAGATTTATTTTGATACGCCAGTTGTTGCACCACTGCTCGAAGTGGTCGATCATGTTTCGTATTTGAATTTGCAAGGAGGAGTAGATGATAGTATTGTCGGCATACTAGAGGATTTTGGGGAAACATCGTGAGCGTAAATAAGAAATGAAGAGGGAGCGAGGATTGAGTCCTAGGGGACCACGGATTTGAGAGTTAAGGGGGAGAATAAGGCGTCGCCGACTTTAACGCAGATTTGTCAGTTGAACAGGTAGGAAGCAACTAGTAAGATGAAGTGGTGTGGAAGGCGAATTTTGATTAGCTTCCAGATCAGACCCGCATGACGGACCTTGTCGAAAACTTTTCAGACATCTAGTGAAATTGCGATAGTGCCTTAAGAAGAGTTGATATTTTAGGAGATGTGGGTATGTGGTTCTACTAGAGCATTCTGTGTGGAATGTTCTGGCCTGAAACTATGCTGGTGAGGGGGGAGATGTTCTTGTAGAAATTTGTTTAGTTTGTTGGTCATTAGTCATTCCAGCAGTTTGCCTAGATAACTAAGCAGGCTGATAGGTCTAGATGAATCTGATTTGGTGGGATCTTCATGAGGTTTGAGAATAAGGAGTGTATTGGCCTGTTTTCAGGCGTTTGGCATGTATTAGACATGCATCAAGGATGTGTTTGAGGAAAGGAATGGTGGACCCAGGAAGGCTTTTCAGGCGGTTCACATAATCGGGTTCTGGAGCGGTATTTCTACCATGGTAAATAGATTCGAAGATGTCTTCTTCGCTGAATAGGAATCTTAAGGGGCAGTTAAAGTCAAGGGGGTGTTGTTCGGGTTACCTACACATTTACGCGGACACTTGCTGATGTATGAAATTAGGATGTTGTTTGTCAAAATGTGTGTCGTTAGGGAGTTGGAAAGTAAGTTAGAGGTTTCCGCGGAAGGCTTCTGGTTTTTCGGAAGGTTTGGAAATGCTGTTACCGTCAATTACTAGGTTACTGTCGGATTTCCGTTATTGTCCAGTGAGGACTTTGAATTTATTCCAATTTGTCCCTATAGTCAAGTTTTTTGTCTCCTCTATCCACGTTTTCTGGACGAATTGGTTGATGAGAAGACGTATTCGTGCGTTGAGTCTGTTCCATTCGGTTTTTAGAGCAGGGTCTTTAGTTCGGATAAATGTCCTGTAGAGTTTACGTTTGTTTTTAATGAGTGTTATGAGATATGGTGGAGTTGGACAAGCTATGTTGTCTGAGGACCTTATGGTGAGAACTCATGCACTACCCTACGGTAATCTAAGAAAACAGTGATCAAACTTGTCGTGCTTTTTTGAGACTATTGAACTTTGATTTCGATACCATAATCATATATCCATGATTCGTCACTAGTTGTGAAGCCTTTGTTTTGACATTTTTTCCAGTAGCCGAAAAACACTGAAAAAGCAAAACACTTTCAAGCCTCTCATCAACAAACTAAATACGCTAAACTGCTGAAACGGTGAACGTATGTTCCGGACGATTGTACCAACTTGAAAAAAAAATCACTAATCGAACTCTGACCGAACTTTGACTACAAACTTATCCCTTTGCACTACATTGAGAGTTTTACGTTGATCTCAAAGTGTTGATGAAGTTCCTTATTCGGTTTGTATGGTATATTTTTCACAACTGAATTGGATACATTTTCAAATGTTCTAGTGGGTGAATCAAATATAAACGAGACTTTTCGACCTTTAGGCACAATAGTGGGGGGAAAACGTTCCCGCTAAATTTCTTGTTGGGTAGGTTTGTCAGTAGTAGGGAGAGCGCGTCGGTTCGCCTCCTCGGTCCTCTTAGTGTCCACCGTGACGATGTTGGGGCAAGAGGTACATCCGTCAATTGCGCAACGCAAAAGACGAGACCTATCGATCAGGGAAGTGGTTCTCCTCCATCACAATGGTTGCCCCCATATAGCAGCATTAACTAGGGAAAAATTGAAGCAACTGGGGTGGGAAATATTGAAACACCCTATTACAGTCCAGATCTGTCACCCTGTGACTTTCATGTGATTTGTCTTTTCAAAGAAGATTTGGGAGGCCAAAGATTCAATAGTGATGCTGAGGGTGAAGCCTATGAGCACAATTGGCTGCAGACACGACCTGCATCTTTCTACGTGGAAGGAATTGGAAAACTGTCTATCCGATGGGAAAATGTGTTTGAAGTTTTTCTAGTATATGATCTAAGATAAACTCCTGAATTTTGTTTGACAGAACACTTATTTCACACACAGAAACTGCAGCACTGTATTTAGAACTTGCTTCACCAACCAAGGGATCGACTACAAAATAATGTAATACTTCAGATGCGTCTACTACACTGAGTTTGGTAGAGATGGTCCATAAAAAATTTCAGTAGACCAGTCATTCATTATGATTTTGATTTAGCTATTTTGTCGACCCAGTATTGATCTTCCGTAATGAAAGACCCTTTTCACCTCATCTTATTCAGGATAGTTTCAGAAACATATTATCCTAAATTGCTGAAGTTCTATACCTACTATTTCATTCAGTCACTTAGAGCAGGGTCGTAGCGAAAAGAAATACCAGTGGGGGAGGGAATCCAAATTTTCCCCAACACCATCAGCAAAATTTCCCAACTTTCGAAAAAATGAAAGCCGAGAGATCAGTTACCACTATAATATATTGATTTTCTTACTTAGCTATCCAAAGAATGGCTGAATGTTTATGCTCGTTAGAGTATGCACAAACAAAAATAAATGTTGGTAATTATAAAAATAATAATGGAAATTATTCTACTTTGGAGCAAGGTCCTTGGTCTTGCACCATATCCACCATTTATAGGAATATTCAATACAAATGAAAGGAAACAACACTTGAATAATATTGTGCTTATCGTTTTAACTATTATTTTTTGTATTTTCACGCCCCGAAATTTCACAACTTCTCCAAGTCAAAAAATAGTGAAAAGTTGTAAATTTTGTAAAATTGTCACTTCAAAATTTGTGAACTGTTCAGGACTGTTCTCTTACTTAGGAGAAATTAAACTTTTTTTGAAGTTTTCTAACAACTCAGAATTTCAAAGTATGGGATCTCCAAGTTATGAATGTTGGGAAATCCCAATCTTCTCCCTGTTCTTTCCCTTTTCGTATTACCTCTCCCTTTCTCTTCTCTCATCTCCATTTTTAATAATTTATAATATTTATTCAATTTTCATTAATTTTTTTAATATTTTCGCCGTACGATCTTTCATTTAGAGCTCTTCTGGACCAATCTGGATAACATTATGAGAAAAAACATACAAGTCATTACAAGGATGACTTATAAAACAATTACATGAATATACAGTACTTGAAATTATATGTTATATAGAATAATATAATATGGGGATTTATTATCTAACAACAAGCAGTACATGTTACAATTCACAACCAGAAAAATAAAATAAAAATAACAGAAAAAGTAATTGCTAAACTGTTAAATTCTCAACATGTCTATGGACTGAAGATTTGAATTTTGTGATAGACATATTCCAGTCAAGATCTTGCAAGCAATTCATGTCGTTTCCCAGACGGATCATAATTAAGAGGTGAGATGTGGAAGTAGCAGTCACGAAGGGAATCTTGAACTCAAGAATAGCACGCGAAGGTCTGGGAGGTACATTGATTGGTAATAGTAACAATAATTCTGCATAGTTTATATTGTTATTAATAATTTTATATACAAAAATTTGCGCAAAAATTTTTCGCCTAGAGTCGAAGGACGGGATATCAAACTGACTTTTCAATTGTGATGTTCTAATGCTGTTGTAATCGGGTTTACTACGATATTTCTTATAATAAAGGAACCTTTAAAATTCGTTCTGTATTTTTTTCAGTTCCTGTAAAGTTGTTTGGTATTCTTAATTCCAAATTCATATTCAAGTTTGGATCTCACTAGCGTGAAATAAAGTACTTTTATGGAATTTATGTTACCAAAAAGAGAGTTATGTCTTAAAATGAATCCTTAAGCTCGATTTACGGTATTACTTATATGTTCTATGTGTTTCTTAAATGATAATTTGCAATCATAAGTTACTCCTAACTCTTCATTCGTGCACTCTTTTCAGCAATTCGTTGTTCATGATGTAGTCAAAAGAAATGGGATCTTTTTGACTTGGTTTATTTTTGGGTTAAACTATAACTTACATCGAACACTCCAAACCAATAAACTATTCAAATCGTTTTGTAGGGCGGAGCAATCTCTGACTGATCTCACCTGTTTGAAAAATTCCACATCATTGGTAAAAAGCATTTTGAGTGTTCGATATAATCTGGCAAGTCATTAATGAATAACAAAAAGAAGAAGAAAAGAAGAAGAATCCAAATTTGAATCTTGGGGTACCCCTGAAGAGGCATGGAATTTTCCTGAGGTATTTCTATCATGCCTAACCACAAAATATTGATCCTGAAGATAGCTCCTGAAAAGATTCATGATATTGTCGGGTAGTCCAAATCAGTATAACTTTTGCAGCAAAACACCATGGACCACTCTGTCGAAGACCTTGCTAAAATCCAGGAATATTGTGTCTAGTTGAACTTCATTTTCTAAGGAGTTATTTGCTTCATTGATGTATAATAGCAGATTTGTGTTGACGGATCTGTTGGACATAAACCCATGCTGTTGCTCAACTGAGGCACCTTCTACATAGCCGTAAAATTTACTAAGGATTATCTGTTCAAATAGTTTGGAAGGAGCAGACCTATTAGATATCGATCTGTAATTTTTTATATCACGTATGTTTCCTGGTCTATGAACTGGTGTGCAAATTGAAGCTTTTTATTGCGTCGGAAAGTTAGCATTGTTGATTATAATATTAAATATGTGGAGTAGTGGATGACGTAACAATTCATGGCAACCCTTCACTATATACGGCGGTATACCATCTACACCTGCAGATATTTTTGGTTTTAATTTCTTTACAGCATTGTCAAAGTCCGATTCTGCTATAGATGTAATTGAGAAGGTATCGTTAGTTATATCCTGAAATCTATTGAAAGTAGTTCCATAATTGCTGGCGTTGGTAGAGTACACACTGGCAAAGAACTCTGTGAAATACTGTAATGTATCTTTTGGTGGAATTTTCATGTCATTGTAAGTAAAATTTTAATTGGTTGAGCTTTGACGTTTTTTTTTTGTTCACATAGTTCCAAAAAGTATTGATATCAGTGCTCACAGTACGTTCGATAGTTTTGTAATAGTTCTTATATTCTTGTTTCGAAAGTGACTTCAATTTCCTTTTCACCTCTAGATACTTTTTAATATGATATTCAGAAATATGTTTTTTTTTGTTTTTCTTTCTCCACAATTATTTTTTAATTTCTCTATAATACCATACAGGAAATTCATTGTAACTCTCATATAGTTCATATTCAGGCACATAAGTAGAAAAGATGTTATCCAATATTTTATAAAAATATTCCAAGGCTATATCTACAATAGACTCCATCAATACCTCATTTCAGTTAGTGTCTCTAATAAGTTCTGCCATGAAGTCAAAATTAGCTTTTTTAAAATTATACTCATAATTGTTTGTATTACTATCTTTTGCATCACCTCTCAATAAATTTTCACGATATTCTAAAACAATTTCAAGGGAAGGGTGATATCTGTCCTCAGATACTAAAGGGCTTTCTCCTCGTGTAACATTGAACTCATTACCTTCAGAAGAAATAACTAAGTCTAAGGTCCTTCCTTGGAAATTAGTAACATTATTGTATAAGCTGAAAAAATTGAATTTTGAAAAATCGTTCATAACAGACAATTTTGTATTGAGATTATTATAAAGTACTAGTGGGTCTTCTGGATGATTGAAATCCCCAAATATAAAAAATTTGTTTGACTCCGTGATTATGTTGCCATGTAAAAAATGTATTTAAGAATCAAAATCCTCACAGGAGATGCCTGGAGGTGAATATAGGCAGGCTAGAGTGATTTTTATATGATGTTTAATCCTAAACTGAACTATAACTGTCTCAAATGCAGCACTGTGCCTCATTATTTTCAGTAACTTAGCTTTTTTATTTAACGCGATAAGCACTCCTTCTCCCTTTAACTTGTTTGTTATTTCTTTGTTCCTACCTGGTCTAATTAGGTTATATTTATTCAAACCTATCACTTCTCCGTCTAATACTCCTTCTCTCAACCATGTCTCCGTCACCATAACCACACCAAATTCTGCCTCGCTGGTATTCTTAAAAAAATTCTGAATTTTTGTGTTTAATCCCCTAACATTCTGGTAATAAAATGAAAGTTGCTCCCAAAAGTAAATACAGTAAACAAAACAATATGATATTTGGATATATTCAAAAAGAAATAATAATGCTATTCAATATCATGCTGAAGTACATAAAGAAACTTAAGAAAACATTGTTGCCATAAAAAAAACATTGGAGATAAAGTAAAGTTGTGTTCCTAAAGTGGTTTGGTATCATTGTATATTATAGTTCCTGGGCTTATAGTGAGGATAGGTTCATTAAATCTTGCTCGTTCCTAATATTATGTATGAGTCATCTCGGGTTTTGATATATATTTGCCCTCCTAGAGTCCATACTATTATTGTTCGTGAATTATTTGTTTGGCCTTTTCCCACTCTATAGATGTTGTTGATTTCCAATGAGGTGCATTTGATTTTTAGGTCGTTATTAATCAGGTTGATAACAATCGCCAGCAAGTTTTCTTTATCAGCTTCGTTAACGCCCAATATCCTTAGATTATTCTTCTTTATTTTTTGATCTATACTATCGTGTCTTTCCCTATTTTTCGATACTATTTACATTGGTTTCAACTAGTTTATCCATCGAATCCATTCTCAGACCTGAAATAGTGCGTGCGTTATTGTTGTGTGGGCAAACAACTACACTTATGGTGAGTACGTTTGAATATTTCTTTTGCGTTCTGTTCACTGTGCTCATGCCTGAAAAATTCTTTTCAATCGTCGATAATGACTAGCAGTATTGAGGAACTGCTTCGCAGTCTGGCTGGGAGGGAAAAGGCCAAGATTGTTAGCATTGTTTGCCAGCTAATCTCGTGCTTTGGCCTGAATCAGGCAGACGTGCACGGCAGCACATTGCCATTCCCTGGGGCCAGCTGTCAAAATCAGGGAGTGGCTAATGCTCCAACTGAGAGTTTTTCTGACGAGTTAGAGGAGAATGCCAGCGTATTTTCCTTCTCTTCGTCAATATCTAAGAAGCGACGCATCGAAGATGACTATCATCCTCTTCCTGATATATCCAATTGCAAAGTTAGTGACTGGATAAAGAAAGAAAAGCCTAGGAAAACAAAAAAGATTTCCAAAAAGGCAGTCATAGACAATGTGAGAGACGAGGCTCGGAACTATTATTCCGAGTACGAGATCTCACATTCAACGGCCCAAAATCGGGTCAACGAGTCAGCCATTCCAAGCGACATCGCAATAAACGATGAAGAAATGGAAACGGGCAAAATTTCAAACGACAGTGTTTCGAATTCCGGAAGCACTGTAAAATCAGTTCACGGGTAGGAGTCTGGTCCCTCCGCCCCTCCCAGGCGATACTGCCAACCTTCCAAAAAAGTCAAGATACCGCCAATTGACGTTCGACAGAAGGACAAATGGGTCAAATTGATCAAGGTTGCAGCCGAGAAGAAAATAAATTTCTCCAAAGCTGTCAACCTTCACGACGGCATCAAGGTCCAGCCTAAGACTCCTGACGACTATCGTCGAATGACAATGCTGTTGGTAACGGAAAATATCCCGCACCACACCTACTCACTCCCGGAAGACCGGCAAATCCGTGCCGTCTTCAGGGGAGTACCTGAACATTTCACAGTCAGCGATATTCGTGGGGAGTTGGAAGCCAAAGGCTTTGACCTCACATCTATCGCCAGAATGAAGAGAGCCAACAAACCTCTTCCACTGGTTCTGGTCCTTTTGAGCAGAGATCAGAAAGATATTTTCGAGGTCAAAGACCTTCTGAGTGAGAGGGTTCAGGTTGAATCCCATCACCCCAAAACTTCGGTGGGTCAGTGCCACCGTTGCCAACGCTTCGGTCACTGCCAGAGGAACTGCTTAGCAGTTCCGATCTGTGTGAAATGCGCCGGCAGGCACCTTACCAACGCCTGTAAGAAAGCTAGAAACGGCCCCCCGAAGTGTAACAACTGCAAAGGGGCACACACAGCTAACTACAGAGGCTGCCCTGAGTTCCCAAAGGCTCAGAAGCCCAGAGGCAAGCAAGCCAAAAAACCATCAACCCCAGGCAGATCTACGGGGTCTGGACCTGTCCAGGAGGGGGTTAGCTTTGCCAGAGCTGCATCTAATGGTGCAAACAACTCTGCAAGGCCCGCTCCTTCTCAACCTGAACCCTCACCTCAGTCTCAGGGGGTTTCAGACATCTGCGCTGCACTAGATCAGATAAAGAAATTATTCGTTAAATTCCCCGTGCTCGAAAAAATGTTCACGGTGAATACAAACGTGCTAAACGGAACTGCCAATGTCTAGACAACCCACATTGCTTAGATCCTTGAAGATAGTCTTTTGGAATGCTAATAGTATTCTTCCCAAGAGATTCGACTTTGAGAATTTTCTCATCCATCACAACATCGATGTGGCTCTTCTCCAAGAGATACATCTGAGGAACGAATCTATTGTCATTCCAAATTACAGATTCTATCATAAGGAACGTGTTGGACGTGCTGGGGGGGAGGAGTTGGCATCTTTGTCAAACGATCCCTCCAGTGTGTCCAATACGGCATTGACAGTGCCCGTTTGCACGGAACTGAGGACG
>WOGP01009573.1:0-10673 GCA_015342065.1 Leptinotarsa undecemlineata | reverse complement strand
GGAAAATCTGGTCTTCTAATTAGCCAATTACAAAATTCTAATCGCCTTTCGGGATCACCTGAATGCAATTTTTGAGATATGTGTATTTTGAGATATCTTCAAGCACTTGTGTGACAAATATTCATTTCAGAGGAAATTTGACGAGTAGA
This sequence comes from Leptinotarsa undecemlineata, assembly GCA_015342065.1. NCBI lineage: Eukaryota > Metazoa > Arthropoda > Insecta > Coleoptera > Chrysomelidae > Leptinotarsa > Leptinotarsa undecemlineata. The sequence goes on along the minus strand of WOGP01009573.1, from coordinate 10,524 downwards.
TTTCCCCAAGTTTACGTTCATCTTCAAATCATTAATTTTTATTGAAAAGGACACAGTGTCTAATTTACCTCATTCATCAAATTTTCTTTAGTTTCCTGGTCCATTCTGTCTCCGTATTTTTTCCTCGGTTTTTCAAATGAACCAAACTCGTTAAGATTTTGATCCAATTACTTGAACATAGTTCGATGTGGTTGTCGTCTTTCGGGATACAAGTTTAGTTACATTTCCGATGTCCTAACACTGTTTCTATCGTATTTGTAATAAATTTGTATCATATTTCTTTTTTCTTCAATTGTGAAAGCCATTTTTCGCCAAAAATTCAATTAATTGTACAATAACAAAATGCCATTGAGTGTAACAAATTGAAAGTCAAATTTAGAAACATCAAAGTTGAATCCTAGTATGATAAGAATAAATAACTTAGGATACATCATTGAAAAGGTAAAATCTGGTTCTATTGAAAACCCATAATGAAAAATAAAGTTAATGATGGTAGTCGGAAGAAAAAACGTCGGAAAGCAAATCTATAAACACCATTATGTAGCAAGAAAAAAATGGCAACGTTAAAGTGCAATTAATTTTCGAATGTTGAAAAAATGAAGCCAGAAAAAAAATAAAAACCATTTTCCGAAATTTCTGTTTTTTCCTGATAGCCTCGTACTTTTGTATATCCAACATAACAACGTTAAAATTCCTATTGAAATGCGTTCAACAGCAATGAAACTAGAAACATTTCATTTTTTAAGTTGCTCAACTGATAGTAAAATTTCAGTCGTTGCCAAATCGAAAAAAACTCGAAAACTGCCAGTCTTTCTTTTCTTTTCAGAACTAATCATTTCGTTTCACCTGCGTATATTCAATATGCCTAAAGCATTGTCGAAATAGTCCCAACAAATACTAAAAGTAAGTAATTACACTCATTCCGTGACATTAAAAAATTGTAATTCATGAATGAATTGTATGTATTTTCTATAACGTTATCCAATTTGGTACTGAAGAGCCTTGGGGCAAGTGTCTTAAGGCGAAACATCGATGTATACCAGTTAGGATGACAGTGTTCCATGTAAGTGCAATTTGTTACCATTTATTTAAAGTAGAACTCATGTGAATGATATCTGATTTTAATTCGACAAATAATGTTTGAAATACAAACTGAGTAGAGAAAAGTATCTCCTGTATAATTCAGTGTTCATATAGAAATATTTGTTTCGAAAGAATTTTTTCTTTCGTGTAATTCAATGTTTATATGAAAGTAGCTGTTTCAGGAGGACTCTCTTTCATTTAGTGTCTGAAAGTTACTTCTTTGCATGATCTACACATCCATGTATGGAGTTATTTATTTTCAAATTGAATACTTCCTTCCTTTCTTTGGAAGACCCTCGTCCCTTTTTTTTGTATCAAGATGTAATAGTAGAAAGCCAAAAACTTTCTTTCCCATTGAGTAAGGATAATAGCAATAAAACATATCAACATTACGAAAAAATGTTAAAGTTCGAAATAGTGCACATGTTGGCAACGCCGTAACTTATCATCTTGTGACGTCATTCTCTTCTTAACGTGAACAACCTATATCTCTCATAGTTTCCGGGATCCCAATGGAGAGGATCGAATTTGAAACACCGTGTAGATATATAACAGCTTCTGCTGAAAATCTGCCTCTCATTATTCTAGGTTTTTTTCAATATTGTATTTGATACATTGATGTAATCATTGAAAGGAAGTAAACGATTAGCAGAGGGTTACCTCAAGGGAGTCTGATTGGCGATTGAGTAGAGCCAGCAGAAATGAATCAAGGATTTCAACTGGACTCTTTGGTGAGTAAAATATGAATTAAATTCAATAAAATTTTTTTGAACTTATACATTGTTATGAATGCTGCGGTATGATCATTACAAAAAGAACTTCATAAAAGTCAGAATGTTCCTCGACTTTTCAAATTATCTTTGATTATCGAATGCTGAACTGTAAAAAATATATGTGTGCTATACGGGCGCCATTCAGATCGCTAAAGTACGTCCACTGACAGACATTATATTTGAAATCAAAATAAGTCACTGTTTGATATGTACTCTCTTCAGCTTTCAAAAACAGTCTGGTAAAGTTTTGCGAAATTCTAAACATTTCTACTTGAAAATTATATTAACTTCAATTACACAAAACTCTTCACTTGAACATGGATTTATTTTTTAATTTTTCCTAATGCTTTACCGACTTATGAACCATTTACTTACCACCATCTGGTAGATTGCATCAACTATATTGTACATTTCTTCTCTTGTGATGAAACCATCGTTGTCTACATCGTAAAGCCTGAATGCCCCTGTAATAAAATAGTGAATGTCAGTAGACTCTTGTGACTGGGATTTGAGTCAAGAAATAATAAGATATCGAAAATATGGATAATAGGTACATTTCTTTCTGCTGAGAATTACGACTACTATTATATCTGGCAAGTCGTGAAGATGATTAATGGAAATGAATAGAGGATAAACTTGATTGAACATTTGAATACCTATTTCGATGGGGGTATAACTTTATATCCAATAAAAATAAAATGTTCCAAACTGCCATCCACCAGTCTCTTAATAATGAGCAACTCTACGAATACATTCCACTTGTATATTGCGAATAATTTTTGGGGCAATTCTACTAATTTCAAACCTAATGCAATAATTCTAAATTTTGTAGTTTACAAATATATACTTTCGATTTCAAATAACCCTACAGAAAAATCTAGTGGCTTGAAATTTGGAGTTCTTGGGGGCCACTCTATCGTTCCGTGTTTACCAATCCACCTCCTAGGAGTACAGTTATTCAGAAACATCACGTATGCTTCCATCTGGTAAGTTGTGATAGTTGTCGTTAGGGAAAATATTGGCGATGAAGGATATAAGTTAATTTTTTTAAATAGTAAATAAATTTTTTTTAAAAGATAGTATCGCTCTCTTGTGAGATCTAAAAAAGGGCCAAGAATTCTGTCTTTTATTATTCCCGCCCCCACACTTTCTACTTTCTAAGGGTGTTGAGTATGTCCCTCAATCATTCAATAAGTTTGTTTTGGTTCTACGAAATTCAGGTTATAGGACGTCAGGATCATGCGGAGTTGATGAAGCGGAGTTCTGGTTTATTAAGGATGAGTTCTGATTAATGAATCCTCTGTTCTGGTTTCGACTGCGAAATGATCCTAAACTATCTTGAACCGCCCCGAATCGTAAGGTTTGTTCTGGTTCTAACATCCGAAACTGTTCGAAAACTGCGCAAGACATGATGCGTACAAACAAAAAATTTCAAACAGTCCGAAATAGTCTCCGACACTTGTTTGAACCAGAACGCTTTTGAGGAGACCACTGTGCCACCTATCGTATACATGAAGAGATGAAGACGAGAAAATACTATTGATCATGTCCATTTTGTTATGTAGCATATCCTTAGTCATTTCAAATGTTATCTACCGTCAATAATCAATTATTCAAATTATATTAATAAAAAAACATCCTAGCAAATAGCCCAAACAAATTTCCACATGAAGGCGTTTGAGCAACGAGAACAGTTCTCAACAGTTCAGCCTCGAGAGCAAGAACAATTCAGGACGGTTCAGACGATTCTGACGTCCTAGAACCTGAATTTCGTAGAACCAGAATAAACCTGTACTTGCTCTCGAGACTGAACTGTTGAGAACTGTTCCAGTTGCTCATGCGCATTCATGTGGAAATTTGGTCTGTTTGGGATATTTTCTAGAATGTTTTTTTTATTCATTTAATTTAAATAATTGATGATTGAGGTTAGATAACGTTTGAAATTACTACAAAGATACGCTACATAACAGTGTACCACATAACAGTGTACCAGTAACAGTACCAAATAACAGTGGTCTCCTCAAAATGCGTTTTGGTTTAATCAAGTGTCCGAGACTATTTCGGACTGTTTGAAGTTTTTTGTTCGTACACATCATGTCTTGCGCTGTTTACAAACAGTTTCGGATGTTAGAACCAGAACAAACCTTATATCTGCAGTCTTGACGATTCACTTAATCATTCAGCTAAAAAAAGAACCTCACGAGAAAATATACTTTGTTCAATAAAACGTGGATTGTTGTGACATAAATTTTGTATCATTTAGCAGAATTCCATACGGCAATCGGGATCATCTTCATTCAGTTGTTGACTTTATTTGTATTTCGTACTCTCTCTAATTCCGGAATACGGGATACAGAACGTTAAGGTATGCCATTATCTCATACAATTTGTTGTGAAGTACTGTGAGTTCAACATCATCTACAGTATCTTCTATTTTAGGATAGCCAGCATTCGGAGTATGTTTGACATGACCAGGTTCTCTAAACTTTTTCTCAATCTCACTAACTGTTGAACAAGTGATAGGTTAGTTTGGATACTTCGCATTAAACAAGTCTCATGCTGAGTTCCGGTTACCAATGAAAATGAAAATTTCTTTGGGTTGGCTTCCACTAAAAGTATACACAATTCACTTTTAACACCTATTTTACTCACAATATGTGAAGAATATTTCACAAAACGCCTTGATACCTCAACATTTATATATCCTCATGCGGTTTCAGACAACTTAATATATGCTGTTAAATATAGTTAAATCATAGATTTGCCACAAATAATTATTGATATGTCATTTGTAAAAAAAGCATACAAAATATGAAATAAATTGCAAGTACATTAGAAGAGACCGTCACCCACAACATTCTGAGCGAATCTCAGTTATTTATCCATTTTTATCATATATATGACAATAACACTGTGACTTTTAAAAATACGGCAACATGTCTGGTGTATTTATGAGGAGGTCAGTCCTCACCACCACCATCACAGAAAATAGAGATTTCAGAAAGTTTGTACCATTTTCATTCCAGAAATTTTCTTATGTTGAATAACAGTTTTTTGGATGACACAAGATTTGAAAATATTTGAAGATTTATTCATTCACTATAAATCTACAAACAAAAGCTATTTCTGATTCATTCTATAAGTGAAAGGTGTATGTGTCTTGACATATTCATTGACATTTAGTATTAAATGTCGTTGTAGGTTCTTGTGTAATGCTGTGAACATTAGAATCCAAATTCGGGATGGAAGACGAAGGGGGGGAGGAAGACTCACTGGATCAGTTAGCAGTTCTATCTGATGTTTCGTCTGATAATCACGAAGTTGCTATTGCAAAATTGTTGAATGTAGATGAACAAACAAAACATGATGGACAAACTGAGCGAATAAAACACAAATCTAAAGTAAAGAAACACTATTATACTAATAGAGGAAAACCAGGTGAAGATTCAAGCGACATCAAGGTTGAAACTTCTCCTTTTCAATACCCTGAGGATCTGGCAATACTCGCCCATGATATATTGACAAAGGCCTGGAGAAATGATGAGAGAATCAAGCAGTTGAAAGTAAAATGTATCAATAAGTCTACCAAGAGAAAAAGAAGAGATTTTCAAATGTTGCACGTCAAGGATCCACCCAAGGACAGTATGAAAACAGTGTGTGACGTGGATCCACATTATTTTAAAATGATCGAGAGTAAACCAGAGAAACTCAACATTAAAGATTACATTCAAACTTTACGAGATTCACTAAGAACAAAAATTGTTAATGGATATAGAGAAGATGATATATTACTAATGGACGAAAGTCTTCGATCTGAACATAAGATGCTTCAAATTATTCAGGAAAATTATCAAAAATATGTTAATATTTTTGAGGAATTTTTATACAGAGATCATATGTCTGCCATGCAGTTACTGAACGATTCTGAGGTGGCAGCGGCTGAGGCTTACGAAGAGTATCTGGAGTATAAAAATGTTGCCAAAAAACTTTCCGCTTTAAGGTCGACTCTGTTTATTGCCGAAGAGAAATGGCGAAATATCAAAGTTTATCAAAAGTTTTTGTATACCGTCAGCCCTGCATCTTGGAAAGTTTCTCAACCAAAATACAGACGTGCAAGTTTTTTATACAAAGAAGAATCTGAGGATGATATCAATATTTTTGGAACATACAGAGAGTCAATTACATGGAGGAATATTTCCTTGGAAGACATCATCGACAACTTTTATAATGAATCTATAACTGAACGACCTCCAGAAATTTATTTCACTGAACCAGCTCAACTTTTGGATGTGTTTCGCTTTCTCGAATCACAAAACCTGAATGCTTTACTACACTGTGAGGAAATGAGGGTTCCAATGTTACAAGTGAGAGAAGGACTGGAAAGCTGTAAAACATTTTTTGAAAATCATATCAAGTCCATGCAAGGTTATATCGAAAAACTTCAAGTTTCCATTCTGTGGGAGGAAGAACGCGAATCTTACCTTGAAAACCTGATCATTAATCTTCTGAATAACCAATTTAGAAAAATTATTATGGATGAGGAGGTACTTAATTTGCAGATTTTTGTTGAAGACGTATACGAAACAAGAATTGGTGCGAATACGGCTAATCTCAAAATTCTGGATATGATGACGGAAATAGAAAACAAATATAGAAATGAGCTTCTTTATATGGATGAAACACCTAGCATAGAAGTATCAGTTTTAGAGCACACCTATTTCCAGGAAGAAATTAGAATTATGAAATTGGCACAAAGAGCTGCAAAACAATTCACAGAGTTGGAAAAAATCATTCTTCGTGTGACAAAATCATTTGATCCGCCTTGGAAAAAACCTGCTGGCAAACAAGTCAAACAACGATCTCCTATTGAAGATACAACTCAAGATGTTGCTCCTCTCCGACACCTCACAACGACAGAAGATGAATATCTAGAATATTTTACCGACTATTGCCATTCAACGGACGATCCAAAAAAATTGGAGATGGATATTGAAAGAGATTTACCAGAAGATTTCACACCTTCGTATTTCAAATCGATGAGGAGTCTTCCTATTCTGGAAGCAATCATTATTAGCAATGCATAAATACATTCAATCATTTTGATATAAAATATCCAGGAACACTTTTTGGTAATTTCAATATTTCATAAATAAAAATAATAACGTGGTTTCAAGCCTAATTAACTTCTCAGAAAACTAATTTGAAAAAACTATTATCTAGTGAAGATTTGGATTAATTTTTTACGAAACTTCATCTTGTGACAATCTGATATTTCGCTCACCAGAAGACTTCATTTATCAAATAGTCTCCTGACGTATTAGATGTCAGTAGTTCGGTAGAGTTTCTATCGATTTTTTTAAATTGACACAAAGTGATGATGTTTCGGTGAGCTTCGATGTTGAAAGTCGTTTCCCGAATGAATAAACTCTTCAAATTGTAAGATTCAGGTTGAAAATTGCCTTGAGATGAATTGAGATGAATGTCGCCTTTGCAGTAGAACTTTGAAGATTATGTAGAGACCAAACCAAGTTTCAATTTGAAGATGACTTCTATCGATATGCATTTGGTATGTCTTTGGGTTTCCCTTCATATATCCCCTTCATCACTTCTGTGAAAAGTAATACTGTCTTTCAATTTCCTGCTTGTTTGTCCAATTCACTTCTTTTCACAACTGAAATATGGGATGAGATAAACCATACTATTTTAAATGAAATCCATGATGATCTTTTCTGGAAGATATAGTAATGAATAGAAACCAACAATCGTGTACAAAATATTCGAAAAATCGGTCGATTTGTTTTCTTGATGTAATGTTGAAGGGGTCATCAAATCAATTTGATTCGCTGATTCGCTATTTTGCTGAGGTGGTTTATATCTGACCTTCTATTTAGGATATTTTCTGATTGTAATATGAAATACATTTGCAGAAACAATCTTTCAGACTCATTTTTATCACTTGTTTGAACTCTATCGAATTATACTTCCTTTAAAAACATGGTTGCTGAGAGTCCATCTCTCAGGGTATAATCTACTATCACTTTTATGGGGAGCAATCCGATCTTGAGTAGTGTTGATGTTTGACCAATATATTCACTTCTACAGTTGTTATCACATAGTATTGAGTACAATAATTTTGACTGGAAGCTAGAAGGAGTTTTGTCTTCAAGTTTTGAAAACCATTTATTTATTGTTAAAATGGTTCTGAGAGTTACTTTTTTGTTTGAATTTTCGAAAATTCACAGCAGCTTAGGTGCCATACCATCGATATGAGGTGGAGAAAAAAACAATATGGGACCGTGAAGTGTAATAGAATAGGATAAAACTTTATTGGCCACGTTACATATCCATACAATACATTTGTAGCAAGTCAGTGTTCTACTTTTCGGAACAAGAATTTATGAAATGTACATTGAATAGAACGACCAATGCTTTCATTGTGAATAGGAACATCACAAAAACATTTGAATATACATATACCTCCGTAGGCTCATCCTACACGACAAATAGTAAAAATACCGATTTTAGTGCCATTTATTACATAATGCATTAAAAAATATGCAGTACATATTCTTTTAAATATGTCAACCATGTTTTGCTAATATTGCAAATATATTTACGTATGATTTGTTAACTATATCGTCGTTCGATGAGTTGTTTATTGAAAATCTGAATTTGAACAAAAAGGTCAATAGACTAAAGTGAACACTCCATCAGTCCTCAAATTTAATCATTCCATTATGAAAAAACCTTTATACTATAATACAAGTATGTAAAAAAAGAATGAGCATATACTATACAATTGTCTAAAATTGTTAAAAATCACACTGAACCTCAATATCAAATGGAGTTGTCGTTCCAAGGAGCTTTGAGAAATTCATTAATGTAATAAAAACAATATTTTAGTAATGGCACTTTGCATTTTCTAAACATTTGCATTTGCATGTTTTAAACTAGTTGGTAACTTGTTGTATAACTACAGTTTAGGTGAGTTATTCCTGGACACGTCAAAGGTATTTTGAACAGATTTTCTGATCTCTTATTATGATTATGATATTCGAATACGTCCGAATAACAATGTCTATTTTTGTGAATATCTATCATGGCATAATAGACAAACAGGCAAGATAGAGGCAAGATATCATATTTCTCAAAAATTGGCTTGCAGCGAGCATTGAGGTCCGCACCAACGATTATCCTCATTGTTTTTTTTCTGTAGAACGAATATTTTCAGAGCATAGTTTGAGTTCCCCCACAAAAAAATCCCATAAGTGATCTGAGAATGTATTAATGAGTAGTACGCAGAGAACAGTCTGTCAATGTTAAAAACCTATTTTACTTGTCGCATTAGATAAATATATCTCGATACTTTCTTACTAAGTTGTTCTATGTTCCTGGACAAGTTCAGTTTATCATTCAAAACATTTCCAAGCAATGTGACCTCATTGCCTGCCGCAACGTTATGATTTGTTGAAATAAGGAGATTTTGAGTTTTTTCTCTATTTAATTTAAAATTATTGGCATTATACCACAACTCCACTTGATTTTCTGCCTGTTCAATAATAATCTCCAAGTTTTCCATATTTTTATCCGCGTTTATGAGTGTTGCATCATCAGCAAACATCACAATATTATTTGGAAAACAATGAAAGAACAGATCATTGATGAAGATGATAAACAGAAGTGGTCCAAAAACTGACCCTTGTAGTACATCGTGTGTAACTGGCTTGGAATTAGAGTATCTGTTGTAAACAATTATCCTCTGCTCATTGTTTGTGAGATACGATTCAAAAAATTCAAGCGGTAGACCTCTTATACGATAATGGGATAATTTTTTCAACAAGAAAACATGGGATACACAGTCAAAGGCCTTGCTTAGATCAGACAGGTGACAAAGTACCTTCATTACATGGACACGTCTTTTCGCTTGCGACTGACACTTCTGTTGAAATATTAAAAAATCCTTCTTTATAGCATATCTTCAACATAAAAGGTACCTACGTACAAATTTTTGGCCTCTGAAAGTATAGCGGTACGAAGAAAGAGTGATAAAAACTGATATTCATATGTAAACGCGTCCCTTTCATCCCCTCCATTGGAGTATTCAGATATCTTTCTCTACAACACATTCACAACATGAAACGAGCCTATATATAAAATTTCTGCCTTCGAAAATATAGCGTTACAGAAAAACAGTGATAAAGAAGTGATTTTGTATGGAAACGCACCCCTTATTTTTTCAGGGGGAGTGACAAAATCAGATTTCTCAGAAATCCTCCTTCACTGCACATCTATAATATGAATCGAACGAACATAGAAAATTTTAGCTTCCGAAAATATAGCGGTACTGAGAAACAATGATCAAAAGGTAATTTTGAAATGTAAACGCACCCCTTTCACCCCACCAAAGGGAGCCTCTTTGAAGAATTTGAAAATTCTCCTCTATTGCACATCTAGGAGCTAAGGAGCACTTATATACCAAATTTCAACTTCTCAGGACGAAGAAACTGAGATGTTCATCACTATAGACAGGAAATTATAATTTTTGACTTAACCCAAATTATCGCACCAAATTGAGAGAAATGCGTATAATCATCCAAATGAAAATTTTCATACATGATATTCATATTTTCAGATTAATTCTTCCTTTTCTTTTTTGAAAGTTTTCCAC
>WOGP01009572.1:0-10673 GCA_015342065.1 Leptinotarsa undecemlineata | reverse complement strand
GGAGGCCCTGTCGGGGAAGCCAATGTGGACTTACGAACGGGGTCGCTGGACTCCTGGTTAGTGGCAGAAATAAGTAGGGTGAGTGGAACTAAAACTCCCCAAAAGCCGTTGCCAAACATGCCACGGTGGACCAGCCTACCCAAGCTAAGGTGTAAGGAATTGTGCCGGCAGCTGGAACTGGACGAAATCTCATTGTAATCAGCCTACCTCTGGTGACACGGGGCTCTTCCAGAGGTGACCAACTTTTCCCTTGTTACTCGTGGGAACACACATGAATTAAATAAACACAAAAACAGAAACAACAAAAACCAATTCCGAGGCTTTACAATGTTATAAAAATGCCAAGGCGTACGCGCATTTGCGGCGCCGAGACCAAAAGGAGAAAGAGAGCGGTGGAGGCAGGAGTGGCAGCAACTATAAGTGCACCGTACTTCTCCCCCACTCCACCTCCAACAGCAAGGGCACTTCCTGCGACGGACGCCAAGAGTTCCGCCTTGAATAAAGACAAAAAACCGGCTGTCTTCGCAAGAAAGCTCCCTCACTTGTGCAGAGTGTGTGTTCGGCGAGTCTTGGCCTACACCTGCCAATGTAAAGGAGATGTATCCTAGTGACCTGTCCAGCTTCCTGGAAAGGACAGGATGGGCGATAACCTAGGAAAGAGTCAAATAGCCTACTGAATAACACAATTCAAACATAACAACACACACAAATAATGCATACCACTTATGATACACACAGCACACAAATAATACATATATATAGCACATACTCTTGAACCCGGTTATCGTACCCACTTTTCCGGAGATTGTAGAAAGCCTTAGATTCATCATACATACAGCTTGTCAAAACTAGGAAGTGACTTGATAATTCCATCTCTCTCACACAGTCTCTTAACGAACTCGCATTTTAGGCGAGGTCCTAAGCCGAGACTTAGGCCGCTTCCTAGATTTGACAACCTAAGCATAAGCCTCAGATACTCTGATGAGTTAGAAAAGGGCTGCCCGTTAACACCAACGGGAGTGCTCGCCGCCTGGCGAGGGAGCACTTACATGTCGCATTACAACCGGCCGCTCCATTTGAATTTTTATTAAATGTATTTGTAAATATTTAAATAAAATGATCTGTGATATTATAATCAAGCACTTCCAAGTCGGTCGTGTCAGTTACGTTGCATCAGTGTGTAAGCTGCCATATATTGACCACTGATACCACTGATAAAGCTCATTTTAGGCTACTTCATTAACCCATTGAACACAATTTTGAACATCATTCGAAATACATACTCAGAATTAGCTGATTATTGCTCGCGAATTTGTTCGTGAGGACTTCAGTTTTCAAATGTTCACTTCAAAACGTTATGTATTTCCTCATTTTTGAACGCTTAGCAAAATGAAGCCATTCTATATCCAATATGGTGAACTGCCAAAGATGCGGATATGTGTATCAATGAAAGGGTTAGCTGGCGAGAATACGAAAATAACATGACGTCATTCTAAACTCGATAGGCGAACCGCCCAAGGTGACATACTAGTCTTTTTATGCACCCCCATGATATGGTTACCCAATCAAAGGATTTGCTGAAAATGATACGGAAAATAAAAATGACGTCACCGCATATTCAATATGGCGGGCTTCCAAAGGAGTTCTTAAGTAGTGTTTTTATGCGCTGTACGATGAGGATATAAAATGAAAGGGTTTGAGAAGAATTAGGCACGCTCGATTAGCAAATAACCATTAGGAAGTGACAATGATCAATTATAAGTTGAACTCCTCACTTTCCAATGGCCACGTCTATGCAGAAAAATTAACAATTATCACGAGTAAAAGTTGGTCCACTTTTAACTTTCTTACGTGAATTGTACCAATTGTTTTACTAGTATACGCATCTAGTACACAAATGATCGCTGATTGGCCCATTTCGGAACACACGACAGTAGATATGAGGAATAACTTGACTCAATAATTTTAAAATTTCAAAACGTTTTCAAATAATTTGTTTCTATAATCGCTAATAAAGAAAAAAAAATGGTGTATTGAAAATGCTCAATAACAGATATAGGTACAATAGTTTACAGATTACAGATTTCTTTTTTTCTCAAGATGTGCAGTAGATGTGTAGAAATCTGTTATCAATATGTTAGATTATCCGAGCCGTAAACGTAAAATTGCAAACAAAAGTTTCTATTTCTTTGTCATTCACCGACCCAAGCTTTACGCAGATACGATTTCTCCCACTGACCATGACTATTAAATAGAAAGCTACTGCGACATTCTATGCGAAGCTAATTTTAGCTCGCAATCAAAATGGAGGAAATCAAAGATAAGATTTTCAAGTTTACAAAAATACGCAAACACCCGAAAGATGCAGGTCTTGCTATAATATCCACAGTTATAGAACACTACGATATGAGTAGCAAAGAACAAGTAGATGCATATAAATGTTATGCAAAAAGTGGACCTGAATATCTGAAATGAAAAACCTCAACTTCACCTATTTATTGATTATGATTCATATATCACTGACATGGACAACATGTCGGTGGAAGAAGAAAACCAAGAGGCAAAAGCCCCAAAAAAATGCTCATCCACGACGGAATTTCCCAGCGAAACGCAAAAATTAATAAAGAGAGAGCCAAAACCAGCTCAACAATGCAAACAGAAAAATTCCGGAAATTCTCAGATCGAACGGACTACCAAACCAAAGACCCATAGCGTCACGACAACCGGGTGTGTTTCGGGAATACTCCAGACAGAGCCTCGCTCAGGCAGATGAGCCGGCAAACCCAAAGATAATAGACGACCCTTTGCCTGAATCAATGGAATTAAGCGACATAGCACAAGACACGGATGCCCTGACAACCAATCATGCTGAAACACGAAAAAAAGTAGATAGGCCTCCTCCTATAACTATTCGCGCTAAAGAGAAATGGAAAACATTTACCACGACCGCCGCCGCGCATAACATCACCATTTCGCGGGCGATAAATACGACAGCCGGCATTGAAGTTCAGTTGCAAAATTCAAATGATTACAGAAAAATCACACGGATTCTTGATCACGAAAAGATTCCTTACCATACCTACACAATGCAAGGTGAAAAATCTCTCAGGGTAGTTTTCCGTGGAGTCCTGGAGTCCATAGAATGTGAAGATATCAAGAGCGAACTCCTAGGCAAAGGATACTATATATTGCCCGCTTGAACAAAGCAAACAAAACACTTATCCCGTTTGTGCTTGCTTTGGTCCCGAGGAGCCAAAACAACCTATACGAAGTTACCGAAATCCTGAATGTGCGCCTGAGCGCTGAAACACAAAGACTAAGAAATAGAGCAGAACAGTGCTATAGATGCCAGAAGTTTGGGCACACACAACGAAACTGCAAAGCAGTTCCGGCCTGTGTTAGATGTGCCAGACAGCACTTAACAAAAGAATGCAAAACACCCAAAAATTCATCCGTGCGATGCTTCAATTGCAAGGGAGAACATTCAGCGACTTTCCAAGGCTGAAACTTACGCCCCGAAAACAACAAAGGGCCTCAGATAGGCCTAACGAAAACCGACAGCCCCCCCAATCCAAGGCCTGTCATAAAAAACACAGTCAGAAGCAGCTTTTCATACACAAGAGCCGTTTCAACATCAGAGAACGCCTGTAATTCTCCCGAAGACCTCTCAATAGCCTTAGGGCAGCTGCAGAGGCTTCTAGTGAAGTTCCCGATGTTGCAGTCCAGGCTCGCCGGAAAATGAAACTGAGAAATGGTGCCTAAACGGCTACAAAGACAGCAGAAGCACGCTGCGACTTCTGTTTACAGGACCACAATCTGAAAGAATACGTCAGAGGATAAAGGAAATCTCCACCGCCCGCCATAAGATACAACATAGCCAAAGACACAATTAGCTGAAAGGATAAAGGGCTCAAGGCTGAACATCTGTCTGAAAAAAGGCGACAGCAACTGGCGACTTGGTAACCAGGCGATTTCACGTGGGTGCTTTGTTCACTCACTCGAATTGACCGCCATGTTGGTTAGTGGTTCAAGCCATAATATGAACGATCGATTTTCACTTGCTATCGTCCAACCCGTGTTAGCAATCACACGTTGAAAGGTAATACCTCGTTACTCCTTAGCTCGCACTAGTTTCGACTTATGAGGGTTGTTGTTCGTAGGGGTGCGACAGCTGGTTAACGGACACAGGTTTTTTTACAGAGTCCGGAGCTGTATTGTTAAATTTTTGCTAAACAGTGTACAAAACCGCAACAAGTGTTTCATTATACCATGGCTTTTTCAGGAATCTTCATTGTGAATTGAGTATAAACATGTCTGAAGAAGCTATAATATAGTGAAACACGTGTTGCAGTTTTGTACTTTGTACTGATTCAATAAGAAAATGTTTTCATTCGAAACAACTTAACAATATTTGAATACATTTTTACAAAATACACATTTTTTCAGTTGAAATTTTTTGATATTTTGATATTTAAAAATTTCGGTATATTTTTTTGATGTTATCAGATCCGAAATATCAATTCCAGTGGCGTCGCAGATGGTTAACAGGTTTATATTCAAATTGAAAATCATGGTATACCATGATTTTCAATTATACCAATTTATAAGTCTAATATTAGCCGGGGGTTGGGATACCTATAGGACGCGTCCCCAAGTGGCGGATAGGGGAAAGGCCAGGGCGCTGGAGGCCCTGTCCGGGAAGCCAATGTGACCTTACGGACGGGTTCGCCGGACTCCTGGTCAGTGTCAGAAATAAGTAGGGTGAGGGGAACTAAAACCCCCAAGAAGCCTTTGCAAAACATGCCTCGGTAGACCAGCCTACCCAAGCTAAAGTGTAGGGAATCGTACCGACTGCTGAATGGCCGCAGGGTGATATACGGTCACCAACAATTCCCTTGGGGAACTGGTCGAAACCTCATTTAGCCCACCTCTGGTAACACGGGGCTCTGCCAAAAATGACCAACTCTTCCCTTGCTACTCGTGGGAACACACATGAATGGAACATCACAGAAACAGAAACAACAAAAACCAATTCCGAGGCTAGACAGAAGTGCTCACCTCAATCTAAGGCGGTGGCTGGGAAAGAACAGAAATGTCCACCCCAGTCTACCGCTTGGAAGAAGGCTGGTCATGGCAGATCACCTCCAACAGCAAGGGCACCTCCTGCGGCACCAAGACCTTCACATTGAATAAAGGCAAGGAACCGGCTGCCCCTACAGGAAAGCTCCCTGAATTGTGCATCTCCACGGAAAGAACCCCAAGAAGGTTAAATAAGCCACGCCAGACAGTAATATCGCTGCACCTTCCAAAACCTTCACGGAGGCCACCAGGAGACACCTCAAGGTTGCCAAAGAGAGTGTGTGTTCGGCGAGTTTACACCTGCCAATATAAAGGAGATGTCTCCTAGTGACCTGTTCACCTTCCTTGAAAGACAGGATGGACGATGACCTAGGAGGACAACTCCTGGGGAGGATGTACAATGAATCACATGTGGCCTAAGTGCTCTGGGCCTACAATCACCCTCCCTACTCTACAGATACCAGAAACCAGAAGTCTAACATCATCATATTCAATAATGAAAATACAACTTTGTGATCCCTCTTTTTTATCGCGCTTAGTTTTCAAGAAAAATAATGCAAATTTTGCTAATATGTTAATTGCATTAGAAGCAAAGCTGAAATTAACCCCCACGTCTCTCTCAACTCTGTCTTTTGTTGAATAATATTTTTTTAAGTCGCGAATATCAGTGGCCGGTTTTTAAATATCGGTGTTTCGTTTGCTGGCTCTATCGCCTCAATTTCAAATAATAAAGGGCAAAGATACTTTTGTGCTGTGTCATGTTTGTTTCAATGAAATCCAGCATCAATTTTTTTTCCGAAGCGGTCATCTAGTTTTTTTCATACATTTTTATAGTCACTATCGTAAAATTCTGACCTGTATTTCAGGACGTTTATTTGCGGTAAACATCACCGGAGTTAGGATGTACAATTCCCTAACTTAGACACGTCTCAAGATTAAATCAGTTTATCTGGAAAAAATACCCAAATTTAGCAAAATCGGAGTTTCAAACCGAAAAAAAATACTACAATGTAGTGATCTGCAAAAAGATCACAACAGCCTCTCGTCAAATATCACTGCAACGCAGCAAACCGAGATTCCAAAGTTGACCCTCTGGCCACGGCCGAAAAAAAGGCCGAACATTACACACACACACACATACCTGCTTCGCTGGTTACATTCGGGCCGTCCACACACAAAAACAAAAACGGCACTCGTTTACACGCTAAAACGGAGCGAAAACGGCGTTGGATGAGAACGCAAGAAACATGTCTCTTCTTCTGGAAAACAGGTCGGTGGTCGTTGCGCTTACGCCATGTCACGGATCGAGACCATCGGGCATTCAAGTGCGACTGGAAGAAGTCGCGATTAACGTGCCGGTGCCGGTGGTCGCCTGCGCTGTTGCCAAGTCGCACATTCAAAAACCCCTCGATTCAGCAGATTCAAGGGCGGATTTAGATTTGAATTTCTGGGGAAGCGAGGGTTTTCATAAGAAATAAGTTATACATGTGACACACTTGAAATGAAGACAATCCTGTATTTTAGTAATTTTTGAAAGCAGATATTTGATTTTTGGCACAGGCATACAACTTTATGGGCCGTAACTTTTCGTAATACTTAGCCAGAGTAACAGTATTTTTTAGGGACAAAATACAAGCACTACAGGAAAATCCTAAAGGCGCTCTCAGAGCGGTGCCTGTGCAAAAGCAGCGATTTGCATTGCATTTGAATCGCTGGAGATTAAATCCATTTGTAAAAACGAACTCAGCAAGTTTATTTCACACAAACGTAATTCTCCAAATGAAAGAATTCTTGAACAGTGAAGTTCGAGGTCTACTGAGTTGAACCTCAAAACGATCAGCAGCAACAGTCCGTCGCATATTTCTGATATGTAACGTTCTTAGAGGAATCAAATGTGTCAAATCTCTTGAACACTTCTCGTGAAAGTATCTATAGAAGAGAGACAAATCTCCAACCCTTCTTCGATGTTCCAGGATATCAAGGTTGCACGTGATATTCTCGTCTCCAATCAGGCAGGTGGCTCTTATCTTTATGGAATCCAACAACTTCATGTGAAGAATACTTCAAAGAAGGTCTGATCAAAAGTTGCTGAGGTGTATACAGTTTTCTGGTTCGGAACAGTGTTGTGAGTTTTTGAGAAGCAGCCTTTGCAATTCCAGAGACATGATTGTGGCAAGCCATATTGGTGTCCATTTCAACCCCCAACAAACTTATCGAAGCGGAATTGTGTGACCTGACATTATTATATCCAGTTCACAGACATTTATCTTCTTGAAGAAAACCGATGGTTACTTTCACCCCATCACGAAATCACTTCTAGCCTACTGAGTTCCTGCGAAAGGGACAAATTCTCCATATTTTCCCTCGAGTATGATTTTTTTTGTAATTTTCATATTCAAGTCCGATTTTCAAATAATGGTTCTGAATAAAAAGCTAAAAAAAATTAAATTTGTTATAATGAAAAATAAGAATGAAAAACCTAAAATTCATTATGAAAAAAATCAAATTTTGATTATTAGTTACAAAAAAGCCACAGAGACGTCGGTCAAAATTAAACGACAATTAATGAAGCGAATTGAACATGAGTAGTTATCTTAGGCTACTTTGGATATAGTCAATCGTGTTCTTTCGAACCTCAACTGTAAGGGTGACGTAGGTACGTAAAGAGTTGTCAGAAAGACTTAAATGTACACCAGAGGGCAATAGAATGACGCAAGTTCTGTTGCACCCTTGTTAGTTCTAGTAGAGGAAATCGTCAATGACCAGAAGAGTGTTGTCGTCGACGTAGATGAGTGAGAAGAGAATGCACCCTGAGGAGTGAAAGAAGCCAATGAAATGATGTAACTTCTTGAGAAATCCTGTTGGTTTCAATTGTTAATGACCAGAAGAGGTTGAGAAAGAAAAAGTGTCAAAAGGGGCCTTAATATAACAGTTAACCCCTTTAGTGTGTGTGATGTGTAGAGAGAGTACTTTGCCAAAAGGGCACAAGTGGTCCGATAGAGACCAGCCTAGCCACGCCTCGCCCACATGATGTTCTTTGTGACGCATTTGGTATTTCATTGGAAATTGAATTGAGCTTTGGGGTAGCAGTTTGTTTACGTAATTGCTAATTTTGGTGCATTTGGTGCAAAATTGGAAGTCAGTTTCAAATATTGTCCCTCTCAACTGGC
The DNA here is from genome assembly GCA_015342065.1 of Leptinotarsa undecemlineata. Lineage (NCBI taxonomy): Eukaryota > Metazoa > Arthropoda > Insecta > Coleoptera > Chrysomelidae > Leptinotarsa > Leptinotarsa undecemlineata. The sequence continues at coordinate 2,424 of WOGP01009572.1, read as the reverse complement.
ACGCTGTCAATTCTGGTACATTTTTCAATTCTCTTTCTATTATTATTGGCTCCTAAGTTGTTGAATACTTATTTAATGGCAGGCTTGCCATATTCTCTCACAAAGTTCTTGTCAATTTCGAGGCTAGGCTCATTAATCCTATCCTTGACAGTTCCCTAGTGATAAAAATCCATTGGAGTTATGTCAGAAGAGCGAGAAGACCATTGTTAATATGAAATATTTCTAATAATCCAACGTAATGGAGAATGTTCGTTTAACCACTCTCGAACCATCCAAGAATTATGAACGGAAGCTAAAAGTACAGCTTTTATCGCACATTGAAGCATATATTTTCAAAGATTTCTTGTAATTCATTATCAGAAATTTGTAATAGTCGTTCAGAGTTAATGGTATTACTGAAGAAAAACTGTCGTCTAAAATACTAGACCATACATTAAATTTTTGAGTTTAAAAGTTACAGTTCATTCGGTAGACCAGTATCTGCAATTTTGAGCAGATACTATTCCATTGGTAGTGGAAAGTAGCCTTATCAATGAACATTTTTATTAAGAAATTTCTATCATTTAAATAATTTCCTTGGGTCCAATAGCAGTAATACATAATAGCAGAAATACATCAAAGTTATATCATCAACAAATACGAGTAGTAATGATTTTTCAGAATGATTAAAGCCTAATATAGACCTGTATGGGACTCCATAAACATGCTTTTTCAATAAACTCTTCACAATTTTGAGATATTCCTTCTTAACGTAAGGTGTAATTTGTTTCCGAGCAAAGAAATAAATTCCCCACCTCCTTGAAATATTCCACAATCTGGCAACGCCGCGCGGAACTGGATGGAAACAAGGTGAAGAGGCGAGGTCGGCAGCCTGCGGACCGGCGCAAAACCGCCGCCGCCAAGGACTGCCTGATCCCGGAGCCGCGGAGAACGGGCCTGCTCGCCCGCCCGACGTCGCTCGGAAGGGGGTTGCGTTTCAGGGACGACGCCGCCGCCACCGCCGTTGGTAATGACCAAAAAAACCGTCCTTGGTGATGCTTCCGTCTAAATATAGAGTGGCGATTCAGGGTGCGTTGGAATTAAGAACAATTGAACCGGTCCAACCGGTCGGTCGGCAGGAAAGGTAGATCGTTTCTAAATTGTTCTCGACGAACTGGAATTACGCATACCGGTAATCACCATTCCGTATCGCCAAGCACGGAAGGAATGTCACCCCGATGATAAACATAAATATTTCTAAGGTTCGTAGTTTGGATATGTTTGATATTGAAAATGTAAAATGAAAATGAAGTTTCAAAACTCAATAATAATAATAAAACAAACAATTACGGCGTGGGGAGTGTTCGTTGGTTGATAATGATGGCGCACCCGCCCGAATGTATCGGAACTTCGGGAAATAGGGCCTGACCAACGCACACTACGGTGAAAAAAAAATAAAGTTCAAACGTAGCGGATCACTTCCAAGAGAGATTGTTTCTTTATTTTTTGCATCTTATATTGCCATTATGTCTCTGAAGAAAAGTATTTCCATCAGTCTTCAGGGTGGTGGAAGAGTACACGTATGCTACCGGAATGGATTTAGAGTCCATCTCAGAAGAGGATGATTGGGAATAACGAAAAGGATGTGCAGTTCGTAGACGGAACTATACATTGTCTGGATGCTAAGACACGTATAATTACCTTGGAGTGGAACAAGGCCACTTCCAAGAGATGAATATAGTAAAGAACTCTCTCCGTAGCAAGTATTAGCACATTCTCCAACAGATCTGATCATCGGAACTTCTGATACAAATATGCTTGCCGTTTCAATCTTACTCTACCCGTTTGGAGTAGTGAAATGGTCTCGGGGGGAGCTGAATGACCTTGACATGAAGACATAGACGTTTGCATCCCAAATCGTCCGTTCCACGGACGTCCGTTTCCCCGACAACAGGGAGACCGGAAATTTTTTGAGATTACAGTGTTTACATGGCAAATATCATCACCTTTCATTACGTTTAATTTTATATTATGAGGCAATTGAAGTTTTATTTAAACTTCTACGCAATTTTTGAAGCAACCTTTCAAATCATTTATAAACACTAGAATCATTAACAGACCCAGATTATCACAAATCGAGTAGATCTGTGTACGCTCACTAGCTGAATGCGATTGTGAAGGTAAGATACAAGCCATCTGTCTGTTTTAAAATCTGTTGTCGAACGACAACCCTCAGAAATCGAAACTTGTGCGAGCTAAGGATTAACGAGGTCTTACATTTTAACGTATGATTCCTAACAGAGGTTGGGCGATAGCAAGTGAAGATCGATCGTTCAGACTAGGATTCGAACCACCGACCAACACGGTAGTCAATTCGAGTGAGTGAACAAAGCACCCACGCCGAACCGCTTGGCTATCGACCGGCTGACCATTCAAGGAGATATC
>WOGP01009570.1:0-10674 GCA_015342065.1 Leptinotarsa undecemlineata | reverse complement strand
AAATATTTCGTTCATATAGGTGAGTGGAAAAGTAGGGATTCAAATAACAGAGTGATAATTGAAAATACTTCTGAATACTTCTCACTCACATATATGTACAATCAATCGCTTCAAAAATACTTCACTAACTTTCTTCGAAAGCTTCTGATAATTCCTCTTCCATATTCTCTGTTTCAGTATCACTGTCATCATTTAAACCAATTACGAATTCATTTCTACCATCAATATAGAAGTGTCCAATCTCCATATTTCAACTAAAATAATTTTTTTATCATTTCCTGTCAGTCTTCTTCGGCAATATTAAATACTTCTTCTTCAATTTGCTCTATCAGCTTCTAATCAAATTTTGGAAAATTATTGTTACGCTTGATACTTTGTTTCAATTATCTCCAAATCAACTCGATGGGATTGAAAACACAAAAATAGGGAGGAAGTCTTAGTATGGTGTGTCCATACTTTTCAGCAATACTCTCAAGGGTATACACTTTTTCAAATGTTTTAGTCTGTACAATTTCAAGTAGTTGGTTTTTAATATAGTAATCTTTAAAATACAAAGTGTTACCCATTAAAAAACTTTGTATTTCATCTTTCCAGCAGCTCACGTTATGGCCGGAAGTATTCAATTTCTTTCTTATGATTTCAGTTGCAGAAATCTCATTGCTTTCATAACACACGTATATTGTTTTTTTCAAAGATTTTTTTAGATGTGATACAGGATTACCAGTATCACATCGCGTCTTGCGTTCATAAGATTTCTTTTTGACTATTTTACGTACAGTTGAGAAAGGTAAAATCTGATGTTGCTTGTGATAGTTTGTTTTCCTCGAAACCAAACTTGAAATGTAGATTTTCATATACATTGAAACATACTCTCTGTGTTTCAATATGTGAATGCCTCCGAATCTCTTTTTCGCATTGTTCACCATCGCTATTGGAATAACTTCATAGGAAAAAATCTACGTTGTTATCAGACTCGTTATTACTATCAGTACATGTCCAAGGATGCCACATTTCAAACAGATAACAGAAATTTCAAGAAATTATAACTGCACCAATATCGAATTTCAACACTCAAATCGCAATCAGTTCCTGAACTGAACACGATGGCAATAACCATCCCCGCATTCCCCGAATTCTATTCGTCACCGTAACGTGACTTCAAATTCAATTTCGTGACTCTTCAGCCCATCATAAAACTCGGTTAGTAAAAATTATCCAATACGAACCGCCAATTCTACAGTCCACGTGAATACGTCCACGTCATAATAAATGAAGAATAAACGTTCATTAACAAATTAAACAAATTGCCTAAAAGTATTTTTTTTTTCATTTCTTCGAACTATTCGTGAGCTATAAGGCAATAAATGCGGTTATGTCATTGTCTATTGGTCAATGATGAACAAATTGAAATTTTGTTCTGAATTTTTTATTAATGGTTTTGGTAAATCATAATCCAAAATTGACCGATTTCAGGAGTTTTTAATAGTCCTTTTTTTTAGTTTATAATGAATTCATGCGTTACTTGGACGTACTGTATATATATAAACGTATCTCAGAAATTAAAAACTGGGCAGTAACTTGGAACTTAAATTTTAAGTGAAAAACAGATTAATTCCTATTGTTTCATGTATAATTTGCGTACTTATATTGTTTCGCGTTTACGGCGTCCACTGATCATCGGCATACAACGAACGTTAAGTTTTTTTAAGAATACGAAATATTTTTATGATCGAAGAATAGGACCTACGTACTAAGTAGTTATTATACATACTGCGTTTAAGGGTGTTTGTATTAAAAACGTGATTCTGTTAGTATCAAAAAATGGATACATCTGGTGATCCCGTTCATGTAAGTATTCATAATTTTATATGTTTTTTTCAGCATTTTAGTTCAACTCAACGCATTAGTAGACGTAGCTTTTTTCGCCAATTTTGTAACATTTCTGTTTCGCCTGTACAATCAGAACAACCGATTCAGAATGCAAGTATTTCGTCTTCAGATCCAGAAGAGTTTACTCTAGGTAACTCAACTTTGCAAAATATATCTGACCAACTTCAAGATAACTTTCACGAAAGTCTCTTTGATGAGGTGAGAAAATTTGAAAGTTCATTTGCTTATGGTCGTTTTCGTAATTCCAAAAAAATGCTGAGTACGTGTAATTGCTGACATAGCTATCTAAAACATACAGGGCGTTTCACCAGGACATTCTCAATCGAAATTTTTTAAATCCACGAAAATATTGTTAAATAATGTAAAACAGGGGTATTTCAACTCCTTGTGACCACAAAAACACTAAAAAAATAGTTGCCCTACAGCAGTTGATGTGGATTTCCAGTCTCCAAGTAGGTACTCTCCGAGTATCGCTTTCTGCATTTAAATGCATGTGAAAAAAGGGGCACTTTACCGTTGAATGGTAAAATCATAACTAACTTTTTTTTGGTAATCTTCGATGCGAAAGTCACTCCTTCTGAGTCAGTGGACTCTGATTCACAAAAATATAAATTATATCAAAACAAAGTCCACATGAACTCAAGAATGAACTTACATTATTTAGAATAGAGATGACAAATCGTTTCGGAATTACAGAAATGATTACCTCTCTTCTTAAAGCCAGGAAAGTACTACTATATTTGAAAGAATTGTTTACTTTTAGATTCAATCTGATTCTTCTGTAGACGATACAGACAAAGATCCGGACTATGTTCCAGGTTTTAATTCCAACGAAAATTTATTTAATAGTCAGGTAAGTTTTTTTGCGGATGAATTATTACTTTACTCATTGTTTTTTTTTGCTTTTGGTAACAAGTTAAATTTCTTTTTTTTTGTAACATCATCTCATATTTTCGACGGTTTTTATATGTACAATGCCAAAGTTGTGAAATATTTATTACCAATAATTGTTTTTTTCTACATTCATAGCGTGCGTCTACCAATGGAAAAAATATGTTTCTCATAAAACGTTATACAATAAAAGTCCATAATATTCAGCAATACAATTTGTGATATGCTTCAATATCTATGCAGGGAAATTCAAGGTTGGAGGCAATGTTTCGAAAAGTAATTTACATATATTTTGTGGCGATGAAGAACTTTTTATCAACAATATTTCTTTATGAAAACGTTTTGTCCATACACACGTGTATAAGTACCTTTAAAATTTTAAAATTATAATTTAAAAATAAATGTCCTTACATTCATCAGAAAATAATGACGAGGATAATCTTGATTATCTTTCCACTAGCAATATAGCTGCTTTGAACAATTCAGATGCGTCAGGCAATGCAATAGAATATTATCACGAAGATGAACTTGATCACGTTACCACTAGTAATATACCTACAGTGGATAACCCCGAGGTAAGAATAAAAACGAAACAACCTTAACTATCAAAAATAGAAGAAAAAAGTCCATTAAAATAAAAACAAAGTATCGTTATTCCTACATTTGATTTTTGTTTGATATCAATAAATTTAATTGTACGATTAAATGTTGAACTCTTGAAATTTAGGGTAGTTGTCGTGGTATACGTGTACCGTCGGAAAATTAAAACTTTTTGTGTACGTAATAAAGACATTATGATACGATTACCCTTGAAATTTGTCGATTGACCACCTAGAATCCGAGATAAATTTAATTAAAAATTGGGTATTCAACATGGACTGTAGTTTTCGTAGTTTTGTGTCTGTTTCTTCTTTTCTATTCTATTTTTTTTGTCCAAAATAAGCGTTTTACGTTGAATCTCCAGAAAATCAATGAGTTTGTTACGAAATATTCATTTTATTTTGATGATTTGTGATTTGATATTATTGAATATTAAGTTATTGTTACAATATTGTACAATTTTGTGTAATTTTCAGTGTTAACAAAAAATAAAAAAAACTGTGCACCAAAAACTTTGAAAATGTATTTACTTTTCAAAAAAATTGATCATGGTTAATACCATAGTTGTGTAATTTGTAATATTACAGGTTTCTAAAATGAATCGTTGCTGTCTATTTATCGTTTTAGCAACATTTTTTTTCGTAGTCCCCATTAAAAAAACATGGGTGAAAAATAAAACACTTAGATGGCCATGACTTCAAATCTAGATGTATTTTTCAATACTGAACAACTTTTTTAAATAACATTTCCCGTGATTTTTCAAAATAAGAGTACTTTATTCTTCTTTATTCTTCTCACAAAATCAAATATTTGAAGGCTTCTCGTATATTACGTGTGTTATCCTGTATTTTATTAGTGCATGTTTAGTTTTAAGGAATGCACAAACTTTTATCAGGAATAACTTCTTGTCGAAAAACCCTTAATAAATAAGTTTCCCATATGGTGCATACTTTGGGGATGACACTGTATATCAATTTTGAATGAGTAACGTCTCCACGGGTACAGTTTTAGTCAAAAATTATGGATCACTTAGCTATAAGCTCTTATACTTTTATGGCGCTCATTATCTGAATTTTTTGACAATATTGTACAACGACAACTTCTTCAAGTCAGTATCATTTTCATTTTTTTGAATATTTATCACAGGGTTTTGCTGTGTAAATAGTTATTTTACACTATATTGGAAATAATTGAATTTCATTGACTCTCCAAAAAATTTTGATAACTGATAATTATGTTTTTTTTCCTTATTAGTCAGTGGGCTATGCTTGAAGACTGGCAGTAAACAAATCTAATGTAATGAACTTTGAACTTTTAAGCCAGTCTCGGATATACCTACACAGTAGTTTGAATAGACTGACGCCTATCAGAAAACAACTACTCCCCTGGCTAATAACACGAAGGGCGTTGGATCAGATCCGACAGACGTCAGTGGAGGAATCTTCACAGAAAATTTCCTGCATATTCAATTGGCAATACAATTTTGGAACGGGCACACTTGCAGACCGGTTTCGGGCTCATTAGCCACTCGTTAGTGGCTGAAGGTCGACTCTTTCAGTTGTGTTGCCAATTGCATATGCAGGAAATTATTCGTGAAGATTTCTGCACTGACTACTGTCGCATATAATCCAACGTCATTCGTGGTATTAGCCAGAGGAGTAGTTGTTTTCTGATAGGCGTCAGTCCATTCAACCTACTGTGAAGGTATATCCGAGACTGGCTTGAATGTTTGAAGTTCATTTTTTCAGATTTGATAATTATGTGATCTGTTTCTTTATTAATTCATTTTCTATCAATACGTGCAATACTGTATACCTGTAATGCCTCAGTCTATAGTAGTTAGGAAATGGAATTTTTTGAAAAATATTCAATAGAATCTCCTTAAGAGTTGAGTGTTGAAATTTGACTATTTTTCAACTTCAACTTCAACAACTTCAACAAAAAAGTTTACATCAACGTATCCTGACTTCTTAACAGCCCATTATTGATGCTATCGAAAAGATTCTACATGGTAGTCGAATAATTCATATTTTTCGTAATTTTTGACCACTTTGTATGAGTTTTTCAGGTCCACCAATGAAAAGCTAACCAATTAGGCGATGTAAACCGTTAAGCGAAATATTCATTTGTTTTGACGTAAAAGTAACATAAAGATGAAAAATAGATTATATTCAACACCGAGTAGCTCGGTAACAAATTATTTTAGACACTAAGTAGTAGTTGAAATAAACCCCAAGAGGAGATTACTAAACTTTGATGAAGTGTCTACTGGATGCACCATTTAAAAAGAAATAACTGATGCATACAACTTGTGACAGTTACTGTATATTCCAAAATATTTTATTTCATAATCCTTAGTGAATATACAATATACATATTATATTCATATATTGAATATGATTATATTCAATCCCGAGTAGCTCGGTAACAAATTATTTTAGACACTAAGTAGTAGTTGAAATAAAAATATTTTATTTCATATATCCCTAGTGAATATACAATATACATAATTTACCTATGAAAAAAATATTCAAAAATTCCACAGATTGGCTACTATGAACCAAAGTGTTACAGATGGACTACCCTGTACCTACTACTACTATTACTATATTTTTTCCATTTTAGACCGAGGTTCCTGCCAAAAGCAATGATTTGATCCAGTCTGAAAATCAAAAAACCATTTTAGGCGCCTTCAAACTAAACCGAGAAAAGAGATTAGGCAACAAAAAAAAAACTTTTGTATGTTCTGTGAAAGTTATGTTCTCAATTTCGCTAGACACCTTGTAAGATCTCACTCATATGAAACTGATGTTCAAAAAATCATATCTCTCTCACCTAAGAATAAAAACAGAAAAATTCTTCTAGAAGCTATTAGAAAAAAAGGGAACTTTCTTAATAGTAGCAATATAAAAAAACCTGTCAGATCCTATTTATTTAGTAAAACTCATTTGCCCTGCACTAATTGCTTGGGACTATTCTCGAGCAAGCAGCTTTGGAGACATCGCAAGAAGTGCATGGGGCGTAGTGATAAATCACATCAAGCAAATGGGCAAAATCTACTTCTGAAAAATTTAGAAATCGACAAACAACTTCGGGAACAAGTTTTTCCAAGAATGAAACCAGATGCCATATCCCTAGTTGCCAAGAGCGATAAGTTGATCTGTGCATTTGGTGCGCGGTATTACAAAACGCACAGAGAGAAGCACTTTATAAATGTAACCGCTCGTAAAATGAGAGAACTTGCCCGGTTACTCATTGAAGTCAAAAAAATTAAGCCAACAATACAACCTCTTTTCAATTCTCTACATCGTCAAAACTTCGATATACTTGTTGCGGCAACCAAAAATGTTGGACAATATAACGAGGAAAACGAAGTCTACGGATCGGCATCAACAGCACTCAACTTGGGAACAGCAATAAAGCAATGTTGTGAAATAGGGATTTTATTTGTACTTAAAAGAAAACAAGTGCATTCAACGATTTCGACTGCCGAGGCGGAAGCTGACTTAAGAGGTTTAATTCAATTGTTTGATAGTGAGTGGCGCTACCAAGTTTCAACACAAGCTTCAAATGATCTCAATATGAAAAAGTGGAATACAATAACAATGGTACCACTTGCAAGGGATTTGAAGCTTCTAAAGGATTATCTGAGTAACAAGGTCAAGTCATTGGTACATCAATTAAACAGTAAACCTTATGATAGAGATGCTTATGTTAGTTTACTAGAAATTACATTTTGTCAGGTTCTTATACTTAATAGACGACGACCTGGTGAACTACAAAGGCTTCCGCTGCACATCTACGAGTCATCTGAAGGAACTTCACAAAAGTACGAAGAGTTAGAAGATGTTGTGTCTCCTACTGAAAAAATATTACTGCAGACGTTCAAACGAATAGTTATTCGTGGCAAAAGAGGGCGCGGTGTACCTGTTCTTTTCAGTCCCGATATTCAAGACAATATCAGTATATTGTAAAAAAATCGTGACAGATTAGTAGCGAAAAATAATTCTTATCTATTTGCAAACCCCAATACAATTCAGCCTATTTGGGGTTACAAAGTCATTAAAAAATATGCGGTCCAGTGTGGTGCAAAGAACCCTCAAGCTATTATGGCTACAAAATTACGGAAACATTTAGCTACACTGACGCAAATCTTTAACATGTCAGAATGCGATTTAGAACAGTTATCGACTTTTATGGGCCATACATTAAATGTTCACCGTGGCTCGTACCGATTGCCTAATGATGTTTTCCAAACAGCGAAGATCTCCAAACTATTGTTACTAATGGAAAAAGGAGACGTGGCCCAATACAAAGGAAAGAATCTGGACGAGATCAATATAGGCCTGGATCTAAACTGTGACGTGTTAAGTGATAGCGACGACGGAGAAATTGATATTTTGCCCCAGAATTCAGATACAGTTATTGGCATGACTCTACCAGGAACTAGTGGCGATATTATCGATGAATCACGTTTGAAAGTAGTTACTAGTCCATTTCGTCAAAAAGAAAGAAGAGGATCAAAGAGAAGATTAGTACCTTGGACAGAGGAACAAAAACGTGTAGCACGTAAATTTTTTTCTAATAATATAAAAAATGGTATACCCCCCAAGAAATTCGAATGTTTCGAGTTGAAAGAAATACATCCTATACTATTTGAAAATAAAAACTGGCTAAAACTTAAGGTGTTCATTCAAAATGAATACATACAATCAAAACGCACAAAGAAGTAAGAGAAAATTTTAATATTTTTAATTTTTGTATTCCTTCAGGAATATTTTTTTCCAATTCGAACTCTGTAGTATTGTAGTTTCTTTGTTTATTATGTGGATTTTATAGTAGAATTTTTTTTATGTGTAAAAAATACATTTTATTTGTCCCACAGCATACATTGTTTTATAATTACGCTTTATTAGGTATTGAAACAATTAAAACCAGATTTATAACTTGATTAAAGTGGTTTTCTTTATCGCGTTTTAGCTTCCGAATGGATTCAGGGGTAGTAAACATAAAACAGGGTCTAACAACGAGCGTTCGTTAGGATTATATGAAGAACGATTCAAAATAAAAACTTGAAATTTTGTGGTAATGAGTTTTACAAAATGACCTCCACTAAAATATTTTCAACTTTCGGTCTCTTTCCGTTATACCGGAAGTTGAGGGCAATTTCTTTATTTCAAATGAAACACCCTGTATTTTATTACATTTTTGAATTTGTCAGTCCATTATAGACCCACTTTGTATAACAATGCCTGAAGTCAAATTTGTTAGTTTTCGAGATATTAATTTTTTTCTGAAAAAGTTGACAGTTACAGCACCACACCGAAAAAATCATAACTCTTTGAGAGTATTATTTTTGGATACTACGAAAAAAAATATTGAATTCATGAAGAATGTCCTATATCTAAAATACATCCCTGGCAAGATATATCCGATTTTGGGAAATATTTAAAATGTAAATCATACGAAGCAATACCAAACCAAGAAAGCTTTGAAAACAAATGAAGTTACAACAAATATTTCAAAATTTGATGCGATAAAATTGACGTAGTTTTTCGTAAATTTCTATTTGTGTGCAAAATGTCTCGTTATTATCTCGGGTATTATATTGAAGATTTTCTGAATTTAATTATCATTATTGTGAATGCAATAGGATAATGTACAGGTATTGTCGTGTTTTTGCAGAAAGATTTCCAAATCTACACAGATCCATTAAAAATATTCTGAGAAGACTCTTAAGAAACTGCCGTGATTTCGGATCTTTTTCGTCTGTCATCAACAAAAAAAACCACGCGTAAACATTGAAATTGTAGTTTTGACCTACTTCACAGCCTATCCAAAAAATTTATTGAAAGACGCAGAAAAGTCACTTAGGATTTCATGTTCGTTTGGTTTCTTATCAAGATGCAGGAGGACCCTGAGTTCATGAAAAACATGATATGGACAGATGAAGCTAGATCTGCCAAGAATTGCACAACCGCCATAATAGTCATTTTTGGGCAGCAGAAAATCCAAAGCTCGTTCGCCTGCGCAACTTTCAGGATTCATGTTTATAAGGTTTATTATGCTATAAAGGAAGACCGAATTTTATGTACATCTTCATGAAGAAAATTTGAATAGTGATAGATATTCGCATATAATTAGGAATATGGTTAGTGAATCCATAAGGCATGTTTCTGAACAATACCCTTTCGAATTATGGTATCAGATGGGTGGAGCCCCTGCACATAGTACTGATACCGTTGCTGGGTTGTTGAATGGGATGTTCGAAGATCAGTGGCTTTGCTACAATGGGCCATTTAAATTTCATCCTCGCTCTCAAGACCTGACACCACTAGACTTCTCCATCTGGGGATATATCAAAGAAAATGTCAATGCGGACCGGGTTCTGAGAGCTTTCAATAATTTGATTCCTATTTCATCAGTTCGGACTTCCATTGTCTAATATAATATTAATTGATTTGAAAACCCTGAAAAAAAATTTATAAAATATTAACCGAAAATAACAATTTTATTAAACGAAAAACTGAAATTACAAGGAAAAAACATACAAGCTACAACTAAAAAATAAAAATTGAAATATTAATAAAAGCTGAAATTTAAAAATATTATCAACAAAAAATGAAAAATAAAAATCAAAAGTTTCCAAACCAAGTTACGTCACGACGTTTCGATTGTTAGAATCCACAATCGTCTTCGGGTGATAACTGGACTTATTCCTCCGAGATCTGACTATTTATAGGTCATTCGGGTGCTTTCACCTATCCCTTCTTACCTATTTCCGCTTCATTGGTTTTAGCGGGAGATGACCGTTTGGCGGGGAAAAAAAACGAAAGAGTTAATATTAGTTCATTTATTTTCAAAGCTTTCTTGGTTTGGTATTCTTCGAATGATTTACATTTGAAATATTTCCCAAAATCAGATATATCTTGCCAGGGGTGTATTTTAGGAATAGGACATTCTTCATGAATTTAATATCTTTTTTTTTTCGTAGTATCCAAGAATAATAGAATAGTCTATGGTTTCCATTTGAAAAAATCGTGTTTCATCAGTTTTCTTGATGTTATGTTTTAGATGGGAATTTCCACCACCCTGTAAATTATTTTCGAAAATTCGATGGACCTGTTCATGACTTGATGAGGTGTGATTCTGTGAAATTTCACATTCTCAACTGTTACTGTCTATGAGTTATGAGTTCGGAGTGGTGCTGTAACTGTCAAATTTTTCAGAAAAAAATTAATATCTCGAAAACTAACAAATTTGGGTATAGGCATTGTTATACAAAGTGGGCCT
>WOGP01009568.1:0-10675 GCA_015342065.1 Leptinotarsa undecemlineata | reverse complement strand
ATTTCAATTGACCAACGAAATTATCTACAATTTTAGAGTTATGCATCGTCAAATATGTGCGCCATGACACTGGTGCATTTCCACTGTCGCTTAATTTTTCGTCAATCTCCGTTAAAGTTGGTTTAGGTTTTTCATCAATTATATTAACATCTTCATGTAATTGATATGAATTGAATTCGATATAAAGGTTCTAAATTCAAGGTAAATGAATACTGGTATTCACCACACTGCTGGAGACTTGAAATGTATTGATAAAAAGTCAGTCTATGGAGAACTTATTGTACACGACTTTGTATTTCATCTATTGTTTTGTGTAATAATATTGAAGGTGAACCGGAGAATAAAAATTTGATCAAGTGAATGAAAACAAAGTCGAAACAAGATCAACTCATTCACTGTAGTACAAACTCAATCACTGGAAAATACGATACATTATAAAAGATAGAACTGAAATCTCTGTTGTAAAATGAATTAAAAACAAGCACTGTTCCCAAAAACCCGAACTGCAACACCAACCAAGCGTTGTCTTCAGAAAATGAAGAAGACTTCTTCTTCACTCTCAACCTGGCTCCTATTTTTATCAAACCGAACTCACTTCCACTTTCACTTCGTGTGAGTTCCTGCTGATTTTCAGCCAAACGATTTATGTGAAGATAAACAATGAGCTGCTTGGAATAGGACTATCACACCGGCTGTTCAACGAAGGCTGTTCTCCAAAACATGTTGAGTGACACCAGATTAGCCTGGTGCTGTGTTTCCTTTAGAACGAATTTCATCAGCTCGCTTAGTCTGACCACCTTGGGGCGGTAAATTAATATTGAAACGTTATAGGGCTTTTTCAAATTTGAATAGAATATACGAATTCATAACAGACATATATGTATAGATTATTTACATCAAATAATGCAGGATGAAGGAAAGTTGTGGTGGCAGCATGTTACATTGTTGTCAATTCAATTCCTCCACTCAGGTAATCATTACATGTTGAAATTTAGTCATATGTTCACATTCATGTCCATCAATGTACTTTCAGTTCCTATAAAGCCTGATTTGTTTTTCAGATTGCGCTCTAGATTTTGATTGCTCACGAAATCCGTCTCAAAATCGCTATTGTTATCTTGGAAGCTGTAAGCAGAAGCCACAGAAGACTGTAAATATACTCAAGTTTTTGCGAAAAAATAAGAAACATTCACCCTGGCATGCTAGTCAGTGAGTCATTATTTGAAATAACTTGATTTATTTTTGATGTTATCTTTCAGGTGATTTGAAATGTTTATTTGATGACGATTGTAAAGATATGGCTAACGCAGAATGTGATGTATCATTGGGGATTTGCAGGTGTAAAAGTAACACATATTTGTTCGAGGGAAATTGTTTACCAGGTGAGTTGATATAATGCAGCGTGGTGGACTTCGAGACGACTCAACTGGTCTTATCTTTCAAGATAAAAGATGAATATAGTAGTCGATAATTGATCGACTGGCAGAGTGATTCGGTGATGATTAGATACTTGTTTTGTTTTGAGCACCTAATTGAACACCTGTCTCTGACCTCATCAATTGGAGAGATATGAAAATTCATATAAGGAAAACTGATTTTCTACAAAATCCGTGAATTATAATTTTTTCAGTTTTTATTTCTTGACTGGTGAATTACCACTCATGAAGAAGATTATTAGAATAAAAATATTGGAAATGAGACACTTTCAAATAGTCTATAGTAATCTCTATCACATCTACCATTTTTGAAAATTGTTTTACATTATTTTCAACATTTTTGAGAAATGAGGTGGAAAATTTAAATCACTGTCTAGATAAACGCCTGGTGATTTGATTGCTTTTTCTCTGTATTCTTGACGAGTCGGAAATGAGAAAAGTGGGAAATAAGACATTGAAGGACACCCCAATGTTAAACACTTTTGATTTTCAATTCAATTCTATGATTTCATTAAATTATAGGTTCTTTATCAGCATAAACGTTGGGGTGAACTGACATAAGGTAGATTGGACATTAGGTCGTTCACATAAATGATACCGAGGACTGGACCAAGAACTGATCCTTGTGATAGTCCAGGTTATGTTCTGGTGTCAGTCATTTCTTTTATTTCTAGTCGGCTATCTCATTTTTGAGGCATGAATTGAATACTGTCAGTTGGTTCACCATGTCAGCGGTAGGAGAAAGATCAGAGAAATTTGGCATATGAGTACTGGCGAATTACAAATGTATTCTTAAGTATGTTACGGAACAGTAATAGATTGACGAGTTATACAGGGTGTTTCCTAACTACGGTACGAAACTTCAGAGGGTGATTCGTTGGGTCGTTTTGAGAAAAAAAGTTTTTATGAATATATCCTTACAAGGATCGATTTAAACCTAACCTAACCTAAACTTACCAACTAAAAATATTATCGAAGGCTGGGATAGGTCAAGAAAATGTCTTGCGGTATTTCTTGACTTGGACAAAGTTTTCGACACTGTGTCGCACAATATTTTTCTTGAACGTCTCAATAAAGTAGGCATACGTGACACAGCACTGACTCTATTGAAATTTTTTCACAAAACAGGACACAGCGAGTGAAAATTGAAGAGGGGCTCAGTGATTCCCTGAAAATCAAAACCGGTGTTCCACAGGGTTCAGTGCTGGGTCCAATATTGTTTCTTGTGTATACTAACAACATTGCTGATCTAAATAACCTTAATGGCCACATAATATCATATGCAGATGATACTGCTATTGTTTTCATAAGTGATACTTGGGAAACGGTATATGAATGTACTAAATGAAGCCTCTCTCACATCCACAGTTGGTTGAATCACAGCCTATTAACAGTAAATTTTCAGAAGAGTAATTTTATCACCTTCTCTCTAACTAGTGAAGACCAACCTACAGAAAGATATATTTCAGTACATAGTAATTCTTGTGATGGAATATGTCTCAGAGATTGTCCACAGATTGAAAAAATTAATAAACTAAAGTATCTTGGTGTGATAGTGGATCAACACCTAAGGTGGGATGAACATGCATTACATGTAACAAAGAAATTACGGCAACTAATACATACATTTTATTTGCTACGTGATATTTTCAGCAGGAAAAACCTTTCCATAATTTATAACTCATTAGCTGAGTCAATTTTAAGATATTGCATAGCAATATGGGGAGGTCTCTACAACAACGCTCAAAAAAAACTGCAAACTTCTCAAAATTATTTGTTAAGAATACTCTTCAAAAAGGACATATTATATAATACAAAAAATTTGTATAAGGAATCCAAGCAATATATACCTACCGTAAAACAAAGCCGATTGTTAATCCGCTTAAACATTATGTTACCTGATTCATAGAAAACAAATCTATTGACTTGTTGATTTTCTAGAAAAGTCGCTTATTAAGATTTGTTTTCTTCATTGGCACTAAACTATATAATTCACTACCTTTTTGTGTGAAAGAATTGAGAAGGAAGAAAGATTTCAAAACTAAAGTAAAGCAACTGATAGAGTCAAATGAAATTAATGTTAATCTTTTATTCTGAAAATAATGTTGAGCAGATGATACCTATAATTTTAAATAACTATCAAATACTTATCTCATAAAAATTTCTGTACTTCTTTGCTTTTTATCTGAAATCAATATTTACTGATCACTCGTCTGACTCGTCTTTGACTCTAGGCATATTTTCTGGATGATCATTGATTGTTAGGTACTTACTTGTATTCGCAAATGAATGATTTATGTACTAAATGTAATAACACCTAACAGACATGAATTGTGTGATATTCTATTCAGATGAATAAACTGATTAGAATTAAAAAAAAAAGAATTTGAATTCAAATTGGCTGTAGAGCCTGGCGGCTATGTAAGAAAAACTGCGAGTGTAAATTGAACTGAGATGCTTTGGGATTACTAAGATATTTTTAAATCGCGTCCGAGTGTTGGGTATGCTTGAAACCAACTTCAATCTCTCACAAAAATAAGCTGGTTTTCGTGTCAACAGGGTTTTGTTGGTAACTGGGAGGAGGTGTAGTTTTCCCATATTCATATATTGAAAGCAACCTGATTCTTTCATTTTGTGGCTAATGTGGTTAAATTTGCGACATCCGTTTGAGTACCTTATGCAAGCATTTTGTAGTCTCTGCAGACGGACGGAATCGCATAGGCGTAAGGAAGGTCCATAAACACTGTCACAATATGAGAGCTTTGAAAAAATGAGACTTTCGCATAATGTCAGCTTCAGTTTTGTGAAAAGAAGGTTACGATTTGGTTACAATTTTAGAGTATTATATGATTCCTTACATAAGTTGCTGACATGTCCCAAAAATATCAGCTCACTGTCTAGATACAAACCTAGATTCCGGCACTCCTTGACCTGAGGGAGGTAGTCATGAAATATGACCTAAAGTTATGAAAGAAGATTTTTTCCCATTGAGCTTCAGATTGTGTGCCATAGATATGTCCAACAATGACTGAAAGATCTTGATTTATTAATATTTCTGAGATAGTTATGGTAGTCAAGTTGAAAGTAGAATAGTGTGTCGTCGGCGTAATGGTGTGTTTGACTATTCTGTATGTATTCATGAAAATATATGAATACTAAATAGCAAGTGAACTAAGATTGAACCCTGTGGTACTCTATATGCAACACTTAATGTTTCAGATATATCGTTGTCTATCACTACCCTTTATGAGCGATTAGTTAGGAAATCTCGTACGAATTCAACATAATCAGATGAAAAACCAAAAAATTTAAGCTTTTTACTGCAACGAATTAAAGAATTATCTGTCTTAAACAAATTTATTTTTAACAATACTTCACTAACACAAATAATTTATATACACCACTTAGCAACTAACGCTTAATTTATGTTCACTGTTCACGATTCACATTCTAGCTACATACTCTCTCTCTGAGCGAGGATCCGATCTTTTATAGTGGTGACGAACATTCTAGAGACATTTACCGGTTTCGGTACTAATCCATTATTTTCGCTGCGGGTTCGTCGATCGCATTACTCCCGTTTTGGGATTGATATAACGGTCAGGGCCGGCTTCAGGTTCATTACAGTATAAAAAATGCGATGATCTGAGGTATCAAAAGCTTTACTGTAGTCAAGAAAGACCAGACAAGCGAGTTTCCTTCATCACTAGATTTCATTATATCATCAGTGATTTTCATGGCTGTTGTGGTACTATGATTTTGATTCAGATTGTACATTAGAGATTATTTGAGCGAAATCAACGTGTTCCAATATCTGCTCTTTCACTAGCATTTCAAACACTTTCGACAAGGTTGGCGGAATGCTAATCGGACGTAAATCTGAATATTCTGTTGGCGAAGGGCATTTGGGAAAAGGGAGAACCAAGGCATGTTTCCATACTGAGAGAAAGGTACCGCAAGAGATGCAATAAATCTGTTTAAAAAAATCTGTTTAAAATCGGTTTTTTCGTTAATCAGCTGTCGCCCCTATAAGAACGACACCTCTCAGAAGTTGAGGTGTATTTTGACATCCTAAAAGTTGTCTTGAAACCTACATATGAGAGGGTACAGGCGACTATTGAAATCTAAGGTTAAAGGTCACAAAACTCGATATCTTGCACATTTTTTGCAAATATCTCGTTTGCTATGGAATTTTTGCTATTTGTATTCGCTATCATTACTGTGAAGGATTGAATTTCCAACAACCTTTATTTCAGAAATTATTCATATGTTGAATCGTTTTCGAGATAGAGAGCGCGCCGTTAGAGCATCATTTGAGGTCAACCGGTAGTCCCGGTCAAAAACACGCCATATACACTTTATTAATTATTGATAAATACATAATCATTAATAATTTTCATTTCTTATTAACTATTACATACTATTTAATAATTATTTTACCTACGTATCTATTTTCAATCAGGTATCAGTTTATTTAATAAAACTTGCCCGCCCATGAAGTTATAGAATTGTTAAGGAAAATATTTCAATTATTTTTCAATTCTTATGTAATTTATATTAATTACTTCTCAAATAAATAAATAAAAACTTTTTGTTATTGTTTTTATCAACAACGTAGAAAATATCATAGTAACTATCGACCAATTTAAGTAATAAATTATTTATGGAAAATTTTTGAAAAATATCTGAAATCTAGATCTCACGAAAAAGGTTGTTGACTGCCTAGACAAGCCAGATAAATGTTTATGTACATTTCCCGACTCAGCAGAAGACTTCATACAGTATCTCACGAAATATTAATAGAAAGACTAAATGAGGCAGATATTCGCGGTCCAGCATTGAATATTCTAGGAAATTATGTGAAATACAGATTTCAGAGAGTTGACACTGATCACAATTGCAGCACACCACTTAAAATAACAACAGGTGTACCGCAGGGAGCAGATTGAGGCCCGGTTCTAGCCGTAATCAAGTTAGAACTTGATAATGAGCACTATTGAAATGTTGGTGAGCGGCTCCACTTGTTGGTGGAATATGTGTTAATTGCATAGATTCATTTAGTTTTGTAGACTTGTATTGTTCACAACGAAGATGATCGATACTGTCCACAGATTTTGGAGCATTATAGACTGCGAACAAATTCGAATTCTATTCTCAAATGATATTTGAAACGGAGTTTTCTTATTCAAATGCAACTGCAAGTTGATCCAAATTCGGTACTTTTTTAAATGCTTTCATAAAGGTTCTTTTTCCTTTTTGAGAATGTAATTGAAGTTTGTCCCTCAATTATTGTTTGATTTTTGGAATCGGTTATGAGTGTTATTGTATAGATAAATATTTAATTATTGGAATAATTTAATATAATGTGATAGTTCATGAGTAATGAAAATTATTATAAATTATGTATTCATCAATAACTAATAAACTTTATATGGCGTGTTTATGACGGGGACTACCGGTTAACCTTAAAATTATGCTATAACCGCGCGCTTTCCGCCCTCTATTTTGAAACAAAAGTTGTAGTCAATTCAATCTTCTACAATATTTAGAACGGATACAAATAGCGAAAAACACATAATAAACGAGATGTTAGCAGACAATGTGCAAAATATGTGAGACAACATCAAGAATGTCAAAATAATATTTTATGCGAATTTATAGCTGGTATCTCAAATTCCGAGCCACCTAATTTTGACTGAACGAGTTTGTAATTTCATACATAGATATCAGAGTCTTGCATGTATGTAGTTCCTTTCTTTTTTCCAATTTGAACATCAGTTATAAAAAGTACGTAAATTTTTTATAACTAGTCGTGAGAAAACATCTTTCAAGTATAAATTGAAAGGCTTTGGCTCTCTACTTCTCCATTTCATTAAAAAAAATATAGGAATATTCCAAAAAAAGGAAGGAGGCAATCGATTTAAAAAAAGTAATTCTATAAACAAGCTAGAAGGGAACGCTCTCTTCAAACAGCTACTGTCATATAAACATTGAATCAAACTTGAAATATTCTTGAAACAAATACTTTTATATGAACACTGAATTATACCAAAACACTTTTTTTCCTCTATTCAGTTTGTATTCCAAACATTCGATATGGAATTGAATCAGAAATTATTCACAGGATTCCTACACAATATACTAAATGAAAAATCAAAATTTCACTTGAATGAAACAGTGTCATTCTCACTGGTAGACATCGATTTTTCGCCGTAAGACAATTGTCTTATCAGCTCTTTAGTACCAAATCTGGATAACATCATAATGAAAAACACACAATACATTCATGAAATTAAGAACTATTGTCACAGAATGAGTTTGATCTACTCATGTCGTCGATGACATCGAAGTTAACTTTTTGGGATGAAATGTTATGGCTTTCTACTTGAAGAGGGCTTTTTCTTCCAGTTTGTGTTCCAGTTTGTTTTGTGTTCACATTGTTTTATATCAAGAAGTAGTGGAAAACCAAAACTTTTTTTACCAAAAAGTCTTCAGTTTCTCTGGTTATAATTTTGGATGTAGCCGTTGCTACGTGGTAGGAAATCACAATGAAGAAAAGATAAATGGAACTATCACTGATACTGAGAGTTTCAATTCTCTTTTCTTCATTGAAATTATATCCAAAAGGGTTCCTTTTCATTCCATCTATATTCTGCTGTTCGATATTTGACATATTCAGTTGACTATCACAAAATTTTATAATTATTAATTACCCTGCAGCATACGAAAGTTTGTTGTATCACTGCGATTGAAGTTCTGCATATATGGTCATCGTTGATTTTAAAAATTAAAGCAACCATAAGAGACCATAAGACATATTTATGTTCATTAATATCCGATTATTTTAAAATCCTCATTAATGAATTTCAAGGTAAAAACTCATTATTTATAGCACATTGTACTTTTCTGGTCTATTTTCTTTACCGTATTTGCCATTGCATGTAAATGATTTTATCTTATAATATCCTAGAGTATAATTATTGACCAATTTAATTACCTGAAATGTAATAACTTTTTCTAAGAAGGAATGTTGGCAATGTTTACTATTTTTCAATTATGATTTCTCCAATCACGAGCAAATCTACACAGAAAAATTATCCAATGATTCTATTCTTCTAGAGATATCAGATAAAACACTTTTTGAATTATATTTTCAATGTGGTATCTTCTTTGTCTTCGAGGGATTCGAAGTTTTACTTACGAATGCTCTTCCAGGGGAATATTTTTGCTTCTATTATATCAACTTTATCAAACTTCTATTATATCAACCCTCAATCTCGACTGATATCAGTGGTCAAGCGATACTTTATTTGAGGGGTCATTGATTTTTCTTCTCAATACTTTCCACTTTTTGAAAAAAAGTGAAGTTGTTTTCCAGATAATGATAATAATAATATTTTATTTCCCAAAAGACAATATAAGTTGTATAGGAAACTGCCAACACAATAAAATAAAGATATTGGAAGTTAATTATATTGAATGAGGTGATAGTAAAAGAAGAACAACGTATAATAACAACTTTCTAACAGATATGCTTTCAGTTTTTTTTCAATTATACAGTCACTTTGAAGCCTTCACATAGTCAGGAATATCATTTTAAATTTAAAGATATTTTATTTACATTAAACTGGAGATTTCCAATTTTTTCAGACGATTTTGAATACGAATAACCGGTGTTGAAAAATAAATTGTGTTCATTAAAAATAACTGGATAATTGATTTAATGCTCTTGAACATTTCTAATATTGTAGTATCAGGTGCAAAGACAGTAGTTATACAGCATTAGCTGTATAACTATTATAACTGTGTTCAATATTAGAGTCGATGCTGTTTACATAGGAAATGAACAAAATAGTACCTTTTATGGAGCCCTGTGGTCCACCCATTGTTATGTTTCTACGTTCAGAGGTGAATTTGAAGTTTATATTATTTTTCGTTATTTACAATGTAACTAATTGATCCCGGTTCTGGAAAAAAGAATTTTTCCAACTGAGTGAAACACCTCTTATACCACAATATTAGAATTTTTAAGCCATTTTTTCATGATTGAAACAATCGAATGCACGGCTCAAGTCACACGAGAGTCCTGCCAGATAGTCAACTGCATCAATAGGTGTGATTGTTTGATCTATTAATGAAAAAATTGCTATTTTAGTGGACTTTTGTTGACAAAATCCATGTTGCTTTTGGGTCAAAATGGAATGCTGATTTTAAAATGAAGTCTATCTAGAAAGACATATTCAAATAATTTGAAAGAGCCATAGTGGATTGAAATAGGATGATAATTTTCCATTAACAAGTCACAGTAGAATAATACAACCAGTAGGCAATCTAACCACGTGATCCGTTCGAGTTGCCGGGGACTTTCAACCGCTCATAGGATAAGATTCTCATCCAACGCGTTCAGTGCTGTAGTATCGAAGGATTCGACGATACCACGGGCTTCGAAATAGTTTCAATGAACGGTCGTAAATTGGCACTGTGTTTAGTTTATTCGCTGTTGTTATTATTGTTTTAAGTTTTTGTAATTATCATCATAATTATTATCATAACCACAAAATCTTCAATACTATCCTTAAATTCATTTTTATATGAGCTCCGCACTTCGTTTCGAGGTCATCGGGAACTTTGTGAATTTATGAATGGAAGTAGTGGGAGTGGCCTTACAGGTTGATTTTTAGAATATCCAAGTCATATTCCGTTTTCATAAATATAGGAATTACTTTTACAATTACTTTTCTTGCCTATATCGATTATTATATACTCTGGATCACTATGCTGATAATGAATATAGTCCATTCATCTATATTTAGTATGTCACAGATTTTCACTGCGACTTTTTCGGTTTCTTATTTTGCTGTAATTTTGCTCTATTTTGCGCTAATACAACAGTACATCTGTTCAAAGATCAAAATCAGTATGAGTATCTTACTCGAAATCTTACAGAACAAATGTAATTGTTGGGAAAGAAAGTTTTTGGCTTTCTTCTACTCCATGTTGATACAAATAAAAAAAAGGATAAGGGAATCTTCCAAAAAAAAAGAAGTAATCAATTTGAAATAGATAACTCTATACATGGATGTGTAGATCATGCAAAGAAGTAACTTTCAGACACAAACTGAAAGAAAGTCCTCCTGAAACAGCTACTCTCATTATTTTCAATTATGTTATCCAATTTGGTACTGACGAGCCTTAGGGCAAGTGTGAAACATATATGTATACCAGTGAGGATGGTAGTG
>WOGP01009567.1:0-10676 GCA_015342065.1 Leptinotarsa undecemlineata | reverse complement strand
ATTTAAAAAAAACAAAAAAAAAATTCATGAAAAACTGTAGGCTTAAAACCGATTCCAGTTTTATCAAGGTAGTGTTGGCTCTTAATGTAAATGAAAAAATCTGTATTCAAAAATGAAGAAAGAATATTATTTCAATTTTGATGTTTCTTTCTTTGCACGATGCTCTCGAATTGCATACAGACAATATTCAATAAGAAATGACGGTTGTCATTTTTTTAACCTCTCATATGTGATATGTCAAATAATGAAATAATGAAAATCTATTTATAAAAATAAGACCAAAAAAATGTTAATTGAAAACATAAAAAATATCCCATTTCATAATGTCGGTCCACAAAGACCCCTAGTTACCAATTTTGAATGAAATCACAAAATAATATCAAATCTCAATTGTAATTATAAATATTAATGATTTCTAATTGAAAATTCTTTATATCGGATCGCTTGTTTATCAAATCTGAGAATAAATTACAAATTTCATCATCTGATTTTATGAAACAAAGTTCATTACTTATGAAATCAACATTTATCATTGTTATTAATTAGTTCATTTGAAATAATTTAATTTTAACCCAGTAAACCAGGCGCTTTATTATGAAGCCATACATAAATACAAATCTAGTAGGTGGTAGAAAAACTGGCCCCATTTCCATAATCATTAATATGAAATCAGATTTCCTGTAGAAACTATTTTAACAGAATACATTTTCACCTAAAATAATTTATTTTATAAATATATACTATCCCTCTGATTATCAACTAAACCAACCGCCACTGTTTTATGGTCCAACTTACTTCCCGTAAACAAAGTTATGCTACCTTCAATGTAAGGATGGAAAAGGCCTCTCTATTGTCTTTTGTTACTATGAGTTCGAATCCAAGGTCAGATTTGAACACTTTAAAGAAAATAAAGTTTAGAAAAGTCCTGTTTGAGATATCTGAACTACTTGTAGAGATATTCTATAGAATATTCCATGCATTTCGTTCACTAATGAGATTGTAGAAGTTACTTGGCGCATCTTTCCCAACTTTCAATATTCAAACTTATGTTTGAGAGTAGTGTTTAACAGTGGGCTGTGAATTTTCTCAGTTTTGTCTGCTCGTTG
Organism: Leptinotarsa undecemlineata; assembly: GCA_015342065.1. Lineage (NCBI taxonomy): Eukaryota > Metazoa > Arthropoda > Insecta > Coleoptera > Chrysomelidae > Leptinotarsa > Leptinotarsa undecemlineata. The sequence continues at coordinate 9,570 of WOGP01009567.1, read as the reverse complement.
TCAAGTGATTATAAACAAGATTTTTTTTGAAAAAAAGGAGCCGTGAAAAATCATGTAAAAACTTTATTATAATATTAATTAATAAGTGGAACGTTTTGAATAGTGTGTTATATAAATATAAGATCAAAAATGAATCTTCCCCAAGGAGTTATGTTTCCTACGGGATCTCTTTATGTTGGAGACCTTCATCCAGACGTAACAGAAGCAATGCTGTATGAAAAATTCACCACTGCAGGACAAGTTCTTTCCTTGAGAATCTGTCGTGATACCAGAACCAAACAATCTCTAGGTTACGGATATGTGAATTTTAGTCAGACTCAGGATGCAGAACGAGCTCTAGATACAATGAATTTTGACCTTCTCAAAGGCAAACCAATTCGCATAATGTGGTGTCAGAGAGATCCTGCTCTGAGGAAATCTGGTGTTGGAAATGTATTTATCAAGAATCTTGACAAAAATATAGACAATAAAGCAATGTATGACACTTTTTCTGCCTTCGGTAATATTCTGAGTTGTAAAGTGGCTCTTGATGACAATGGATACTCCAAAGGCTATGGATTTGTTCACTTTGAAGTTGAAGAGGCAGCCAACAAGGCTATTGAAAAAGTCAATGGAATGTTACTGAATGACAAGAAGGTTTATGTCGGCAAGTTCATTCCAAGAACTGAAAGAGAAAAAGAGTTAGGAGAGAGAGCAAAGCAATTTACAAATATTTACATTAAAAATTTCGGTCCAAATATGTCAGACGATAAATTTTATGAAATTTTTCATAAATTTGGAATCATTACCAGCAGTGTGGTAATGAGAAACATTGATGGATCTTCCAAGGGATTTGGTTTTGTTGCTTTTGCAGATGCCAAGTCAGCTGAAAAAGCTGTGCAAGAGTGGAACGGCAAAGAACTTGATGAAAATACTTTATATGTTGGACGTGCACAAAAGAAAACTGAACGCATAAATGAATTGAAAAAAAAATATGACCAATTGAGATTGGAGCGTTACAGTCGGTTCCAGGGAATAAATCTATACATCAAAAATCTGGATGACAGTTTTGATGATGAAAAACTGCGTAAAGAATTCACCACTTATGGGACTATAACTTCTGCCAAAGTAATGACCGAAAACGGCAGAAGTAAGGGGTTTGGTTTTGTTTGTTTTACATCACCAGAAGAAGCCACCAAGGCCGTTACAGAAATGAATGGAAGAATGGTTGGAAGTAAACCACTTTATGTGGCTCTAGCCCAAAGAAAAGAGGATCGAAGAGCCTTCTTAAATAGTCAGTATTTGCAGAGAGCGCAGGCCCTGAGGCAACAAAGCAGCATCACTTTTCCTACAACCACTCCACCTTTTCTCATACCAGCAGTAGCTCAGGGGCCAAGATTTTTCAACCATTTGAATCCTTTGAATCATATTAGGCCTGCTGCTCGCTGGCCAGCCCCAAACACGATTCGACCTAATGGGACATACAGTTTATCAATGCTCAATTCTCCGTATAGGGCAAACTCAAGATCATCCATAAACGTGCGTAATAACATGCATGCTCGACCCATCACCGGTCAGCAGACTCCTCCTTCTAGACCCAACAGCAAGTTCACCAGTGCCACCAACAATTCCATGAGGCCGATAAACATCAGCATTGGAAATGGTGGTGATATTTCTATAAATGCAAATACCTTAGCTGGAGCAGCCCCCCAAGAGCAAAAACAAATAATTGGAGAAAAACTGTTCAGAGTTGTGGAGAAAATGTACCCGGATATTGCAGGAAAAATAACTGGAATGCTTTTGGAAATTGATAATACCGAACTTATTCATATGATTGAAAACAAGGACTCCCTCAGAGCTAAAGTTGAAGAAGCAATTGCTGTTCTTCAAGCCCATCAAGCCAACACCAAAAAGGGAATTGTAGTGCAAGATTAATTTTTACTTAGTTGTATTCATTGCATATGTTTTGATTTTATTAGTTACTACTTTCAAAAAGTTACAAAAATATTTTACAATATGTTCCAGAACTTTTTAGGCAAACCAATGTTTTAATGAAGCATTGAAAATAAAAAAATGTATATGCTCTTTTGATTTGACCGTTATTTTGATTTTAGGTGTATATTCATGAATTTTATGGATTGTTTCAATAAATAAATTAAATCAAAAGTTTTTCAATTTGCTGGTGAAAAATTTACATTGGCCATTTGGAAATGTATTCATGAAAAAGCTGAAAAATATCCATAGATGAAAGACATTACATAAACTCGAGATATAAATTCAAGAGTGAATTTTCTAACTCTTCCTCAAAGGACAAAAGTTTTTGATAATGGAAGAGATATATAACTGTTCATAGCAAGTACTAAAAGAAATAGAATATTCAAAATCTACTAAAGTTGTACTTGAAAAAAATGTAATCCTTTTTTGAAAAGTCACAGACGATTTTGTAGTATGTCCTAAAACTTTTGATGAAAGTGGCCCTCTTTCTGATGATGAAATATATTATGTAAATGAATTTGACTCATCAAAAGACAATCACTACTTAAAAACAGTCAACCAATGCAGTCAAGTTTTCTTAGAGAAAATGCATCTTTTAGTCTACTACAAATAACACAGATATATACATTCACAAGAGCCTCACATTCACAATCCATTTTTATAAACATTGTGTGCATGTCTGGGTCATACGGTAGGTTACTATATTTCGTTTTCAAAAAGTTCATGCTCTTTTTGGTGGTTCCAAATCGAATATTTACCAAAGATATGAAAAATAAATATACTTGCAACTTATAAGCACTTGACCAATCAGTAATATGCAATATGTTGGTATTGTAATAAAATATCAAGTGAAGCCAATGAATATTGATTGATGCTGATATAACAAGAAAATTATTTTATCTGCTTTTCCTTTACCATTCAATGGTAATTATAATAGGCTAAATTGCAATCTGATAGCATTAGAGACACAAGTATGTTGTACATAGGTGGGAAACTGTAAGATGGCTACAAAAGAAGGCCACACTCATCATTGGTGATGTATATGCTTTCCAATGAATTGATTTCTAAAGTAGAGAAGAGATTTTGGAAAGAACCCTTCTTTTTTTTTCAAGTATTCGAATGGATTGGAAAACAATGAAATTAATGTAAAACTACTAGTTTGAATAAACAAAAATATAATATTTGATAGGAAACATACTGAAGGTTTCATTTTATGTATTCATAGAAAACAGTTTGATTGAATAATAATAATATTTTCACTATATTACAGAATAGATTCAACTATTATCATCAAAATTAATAACTATTTCTATAGGTGTTTGGTTGGGTTTGTGTATCACTTGCAAGGATTATGAAAAAGCAACTGCTTCTTGTTGAGTTATGCCTCACCAAAACTCAAAAAATATTTTTTATGGAACTAACCAGTATTTATGAGCTCCACAAATAATAATGTTCAGTTCCTTTGTTAGTTCACTGCACAAAGTTTTCACATGATGACCAGTATAACTTGACGTGAATTTCCCAGTACATAATCTCAGAAAGTATACAAAAATTTTTTCGTTCGAGTTTTCTGCTCTAATAAATTGAACTTGTTCTAAAAACATCACTCCACATTCACATCAAATATCAAATCGTTCCAATAATAAAATAAGTAAATAAATAAGTTTATGTCCAATGTTGCCAAACCAATTAAGTTGTTTTGCGCGAGATTGATATTAAAATGCACAAAATCCGGTAGGTAGGTACACAGAACATAAAAGAATAAGAGGTGGTTTAGTAAATATCTTTGAACAATTTGTTTGATCAAAAATTTGATACTGAAAAGTAATGAGTCTGAGATACTCTGATACAAGCTGATACAAAGCGGTATAGCGCAAAATGTGAAGAAACTTCGTTAAAGCTAGTAAGCTCAACAAATGTTCGAAGACATTGAAAATATGCAGACTTTGCATTGTATTTTCATTTTCTGCTTTGTCACTTCTCATTGTCGCTTTTGACTCAAATATAATAGAGCTATCGAGCTTAGATCAATCTGTGACCTTTGACGAGCCTTTGACTGATACACATAACATACATAACAGAAGAGGTGGTTTTTGCCAATCCACTTTGATTATTTGCAAAAAAATGTGCAAATTCGATTATCGTAAAGGATCTCATACACTTTGAGGTAACATTACTCTGCAGAAGCATAGGGAAAGGGTGCAAAAGGCACAGAAAATACGCAAAAACTAAAAAATGCAAGGAATTCGCGAAAATAATGAAAATGCGCAGATTTCGCGCATTTTTCGCCTTATTAGTAACACTAGATATATCTTAAAAAAGTTTATATCTGGCAAAGAGTAGGGGTTATGTGCTGTCATAATTTCAAGCTTCTGGATAGGTGGAAGAGTTTTAGTGAATTTTGGCAACATTTCCACTCGATTTTCCTTCTCCTTTCTATTCGCTCCTCTGAAAATGTTTTTTGGCCATGGGTTACTATATAAAGGAGGGGATTGCAAAGGGGGGGTTTCGAATTACATTTGTGGCTGCATATGACGGTCACTACCATGTGATTGAATTTATTGTCCAATGATACTGAATTCATTATTGTGAAAAATAAAAAATATGAGCAATAAGTGATAGATGTTAGCCTTAGTCCTGGTTGAAGTTTTTCATAGTATTTATACAGAAGTATCAACCTTGCTTTCCACTGAGCCCAACAACGATGATAATGCTCCTTTAGATGTTTTACATAACGACAACGATCTGTTGTGGTCGTGACGATAACGTCACTCATGACGTAATTAATTTCGCTCACGGCGAGCTCACAACAATCCCTTTGAAGGCGTGTATTGAAGTGGACGTTGAGAGTATTTCGGCATGATTTTTGATTTTATTGAATATGACAAAAATGTTATCTGTTATTCGTAATTCATTTCTAACTTTTTACCTTAGTCATCATTCAATCTCATAAATTGATCAATGGAATAATTACTAACTGATAATGAAGTAAATTCAAAAGTAGCATATATTTAGCGTATAATCTAGGTTTGCAATTAGACATGTCATTTTCAAAATCTACAGTGTAATATGTGACACAATTGTACCATTTCTCATTTCAATACTATCTTCCACATTTTATTTATTTGAAAGTTCAGATTTTCATTTGATAAAATATATTTTTCATTATCTATTAATTTTTTCAAGTATATTCATAACTTTCTTTACATGAGAGAAATGCATTAAAGCACATAAAACATTATTTTACAATTTGGTTCTTCCAAACTATGGAAAAAAATTGTGATCAAAAAAGGTACTTTTTACATTATGTTCTTATAAAAAAGCACTATTAAACGTCTTTCATCAGTATAAATCCCAACCAGTATCAAAAAGTAATACTTAAATAGTAAATTTTTAGACATTCTTACCAGAAAACGTCTCAATAATGTAGTAATAGAAAAAGTGTATGAGACAAGGATCGTTTTCATAGAATCATAGGAAGTGTATAATTTTGTTCCAACACCAACAAAAAAAATATATTCAATAGAAAAGTATTGATACATGTGTATAATATACCTACTCATTTTATTCAACAAAAATCAAAATCAAAAATACTTTATTCAAAATGGGGAATGTTCCTCCTGACGAAAATCAAGTAGTTTTCATAAAAGAGCTCTAAAACAACGCATTTTAAACTTATCATTTCAACCTTTTTCTTTGAAAAATTATTTAAATACTTAAAAAAGAAGAATGAAATAATGCATTCAACATTTAAAGAGAGTCGTTTCTATTTCACCATTTGGCAGCATCGGTTATAGCTAATAAAGGACAATGAATCTGTTACCTGTATGAGACAAACAAAGATGACGTATTTCAGAGGCGTGCTGTTCTGTTTACTTATGTTCCGAGTTCCGAGACATTCTGTGACATATGACATTTTTTGCACCAAACCTATCTTCCTCTATATAAATAAATAACAAAACTGTTGTTTATGAGGCTTGTGGAGGTGGTATTGAACTATAATTTATATTTTGCCTTAATTGTTGATTTATAAAGATGATTTTCCTTTTTTAAAGTAGAATATCTAGGTACGTATAAACTATTTTATACTTTATATAGGCGATGTTGCCTATATGTGAATTAAAAATTGAAACCCAACATTTGAAACATCAATTTGCATACTTTCCGAAGTGAATTTGAAAAACTTATGAATTAAACCCAATTTTATTTTGTTCAAACTTGCATTTGCTGTAATAACCCAAATTGAGGAACATTTCCCATTGGCAATACAACTGAAAGTGTCGATCTTCAATTCAGAGTCCCTATACACAAAGTCTAACTCATCTTCGATTTGCGTAGGCGTATTGCCTTTCAAAAACAAATATTTAATGACAGGTCGTTACTCGATTTTGTCCATTTTCATAAAAACACATCAACTCACTCAAACTACTTTTACATAACAACTGCGCGTTCAAAATGGCTGAAACTTTTGTAATTAATTGTCAACAGATGAACAACGAATTTCACTAGCTTTTATTTACGTGTGCTGCCATCTTCATGTTGAAGTCGGAAATTTTTCGTAGACCATTTATTATTATTATTATATTGTCATACCTCCTCAAACTCCTGATGAGATTGTGGTAGATCGCAATATCAATATCTATTAGGTTATTTCAAAAAATGTTTCCGTTTTTATGACTCTGCTTTAAACTGCGATATCTTAGTGTCTTAGTGAATACTTATTCAACGTGACACAAGTCGATTAATTCCGTCAGTATAAAAACTGCGTGTCTTGACTGGTCCTGATTGGCGAAGATTCTACCGGTGAGAAAGTTATCGAAAATCTTGAAAAGATGGTAGTCGGTTGACGAGAGGTCGGGAGATTCTTGAAACGTGCGGACGGATGTTGTCGTGGAGCAAGATCAGACCTCTTCTGTTGACTAGTGACTATACGATTTAAAAAAGGATCGTTTGGGTACCGACCTCGAAACGTGAAAATTTCTGTCAATCGTTCAAATCATGGGGCACCTACTTTTCAAGCTCTTTGACCTTCTCAATACGTTTTCAACCAAAAACCGCATGTGAGCTGACGCCCAGTTCCGTTTTTACTGTCATTTTCACCCCTCAGTTGAAACTATAAATATTGGAGGTGATTTCTGGAGGTAACACTTTCATTTAGTGAATTTTGTAATCTCAAAAGGTTGTTTCAAAATATTGGATATCTGAAATAGTTTTTGAAATATTCGAAAAAGTATTTCTTACGCAACTTGGCTCAAATCGTAAATCACTTCGGATCTGGCAAGGAACTAAGAATTAAGTTGATCGGTAGGTCGGAATAGGGGAGATTCTTGTACCTTGGGACACTTTTCTTCGAACCTTCATAATTTGAGCAACAACTAACTTAAAGTATTGATTTTTTTAATACCGTATAATAATAAGATCATCGAAATATTCTAATGCTAGGAAAATACACACGATGATTTATTTGTGAGATATTAAAAAAAAATTATTGGGTTTTATGTCCCAAGATACAAAGTAAGGCTTGTACCTTGGGTCACCCATATTTGTACCTTGGGAGAAATATCGTTAGGATTTTAATTGAAATTTAAAAAACATAATACATTGTAATAAGCCGTAAAAATATGACCCATATATGCTTAACTCTTAGAGAGCATAAGTGATAAAAAGCCTAGTTTTTTCAATGGCATTTATTTATAATCACTTTCTCTTAAAAATTAGTAAGAATAAAAATTTCACATATACCTAATTCAGTTCAAAAACTTAACAGTTGTGCTTTGGAACTTTGGTTATTACCACAAATTTACAATTAATTTACGAACTAAGGCAGATCGAGACAAGACGATAAAATATATCCTATTTCTTGGACTTTGGACCACATTTTTGACAATAATTATCAAAACTGGTGCAATCTTCGTGAAATCAAAAGCGACAAGTAACACATTGAATCCAGTGTTCTTTACGTGAGGTAACAAAATAATTTTCTCCACATCCGACACAATTATTTTCCTCTTGATCATCATCACATGGATCGTCGTCATTTTCTAAAATCACATTAGTGTCTTCCTCTCAACTAGAATATTAAATTTTTTTCTTTTCTTTATTCAATTTTTTACAGTCTTCATATTTTTTGCAATGCATTTTTCCTTTTCTGTGCAGCCAACTGCTCCAATTCCAGTTTTTCAGTAGTATCGGTTAAGACTCTTGTTTTACCTTTCCTGTTTCGAGTAGTTTTCTTTTTTCTAGGTGGGGCCTTTGGCGAATAACTTCTGGTGACATAATGTTATCATCTGTTTCTGTGTTTGTTACAATAGGTGCTGCTGGCGATTCTGTGTGTGACTGAATAATATATGTTTGTTGTTCAACAACGTGAGGGTTCGATGGTCCAGGTAAATCTACATTTTCTTGAAATCCAACCACGTTTGGTATGCTTGCTATAATGTTATCATTTACCAGGGACCTATCAGTTACAAATGAGCTTAAAAACTCATCTTCGCCGAAAATATTATCATTAAATGGCCATAATCCAGTAACTTTAATGCCATTTTGAATTTTTGATGGCGTTAAAACTAATGGGTAAACTTTTCCAAAGCATTCAGTGATATTATATATTGTTAGTCTCATTCCTGGATGCTGCATAAGCCACTCGTTATAAGCTTTGTTATAATATTTCTTAAGTGGACAAAGTAAAGGTTGTAACTTGTACCAACTCTTTAGCCAATTCTATTATTTTTGTCGATAGGTGACTCTCGTGATTATCCATGATCAGCAGCACTGTATTGTCTTTACTAGGTCTTACATATTTTATAAAATGCTTCAAAAAGTCTTCAAATTTCTCGGAGTTGGACTATCCACTGACATTAGCAAGTCCCAGCGTCTCCGGAGGAGCACCATTAGTCATGTGGCTCTTAAAATGAACTCGCGGGAATGTCATGCAAGGGGGTACCGAATTATCGCATTATCGCAAGAAATATTTATGACATTATTATCTCTTTCTCCTGATGTCACCGTTCTCACTTGTTTTAATCCTTTTAGCGCTAAAACTTTCAACAGCGAGTGCACGGCCCAGACTGGTAGCTTCAGGTTATCGCAGGCTCAAATTTTTGTGACGTTTGATAAAATATTCATAAAAAGTCTTGCCAGCTTGCTCATTTATATCCCAAGCACTTGGATACGTTTTCTTCAAAGCTACTGCATACTGATATGCCAGTTTCAAGAATTGCTCTTCAGGTATGCAATAATGAAATTTGGATGCTGTTAAACAATACTCGACTAATTGATCTTTCTCTTGATTATTGAAGACTCTCTTCACTACATTATTGGGTTTATAAATGACAGTTGTAGTTTCGTTTTCTTTATTCAGCTTTACATAACGACCTATTAAAGAATTTGAAACCTTAAACTCTTCGGCAGCTTTACGGATAGGACATCGTTTTCCAATCACCTTTTCGAAGACATTTTTAACATTTTCTGCAATTGGTTGGGGTATAGTAACGTTATTTTTACTCCGAGGCGAGACGAATAACAGTAAAAAGAATAATTATAAGTAAACTGGAGTAGGCTTTAGAAAATATCAAATGGTTGTCCTAGGGACAGTCC
>WOGP01009566.1:0-10676 GCA_015342065.1 Leptinotarsa undecemlineata | reverse complement strand
CACATGTCAAATCTGGTGAGCGGGCTGGCCATTCTGTAGGACCTCGACGGCCAATCCAACGACCGGGAAAAGTAGTATCCAAATAATTTCTCAGTTGTCTGGAGTAATGTGATGGTGCTTCATCTTATTGGAATACAATATCCATATCGAATTCATTAGGATTCGCTTCGATGATTTCAGTGATGAGAGGGTCACCAGTAGTTTCCAGCAAATTCAAATACAGTTCCCCTGTTGAATTTTGATCAATAAATAGAGGTCCCAATATTTCTGCCCAAATGTTAATTTTTTCTGGATATTGGGTATGTGTTTCCTGGAAAACGTGAGGGTTGGTGTCACTCTGATAACGGCTGTCGTACTGAGATTTTTGTCGTTTTTATAAACAAAAAATAACTCAACAAACCTTGTCGGGTTGCTAGAATTGCCATATGGCATATAAAAAAGATATTTATAGAAACATCAATGTTAATGTGTTTGTCTTCAGGAATTTATTAAATTTTTTGCCATTTTGTAGCAGGTGAATATATTGACTTCAAAATGATGTAACACAAGACCCCTCTTTCCATTTGATTTTTTTTCCCAGATGGTACCCAGTCGCCATCTTGAAAGTTTCATCTGTTAATTTCACTTTTGTCCCGTTCAAAAATAAAAGGAAGGAGACATTAAAGAAATGCACTGTATGGTAAAACTATCTAATTTTTTTCACGGATTCAGTATTTTCTATAATTTCTCACTACTTGAACAAAAAATAAAAGGATTCATTCATAATGGTAGATTTTATTACGAATCATAATAATATTGATTCATACAGACTTATTTTAATATTTATGACTTATCAACCATTATGTTATGTGTATCCTAACTTCTTTATGAACATACATACTAATATTTTTCATATCATTCTCATGTGAGCTGATAAGGGTCATTAAAACTTTGTTATTATATCCTAATTTCTGATTCATATATGCCACAGACTACCGTTATACTATTTAGGTATGTACCTCATTTCTACCTGTAATTATCATATAATAGTGTAAAACCAGCAGCTGTTCACAGGCTTCTATAAACCTGTGTGGGATGAAAGGTTAGTCATTTGACACAAGTTCTTTAATCTTTTTTTCCAGTTTTCAATCTTTTTGCAAAAAAGCTGTAAACTTACGAAGAAAGAAAGCAATTAGGTTCGATATGATCACATGAATATGTGTACATGTAATCAACTTTTCTTCGCAGATATAACTTAAAAGAAAAAACCCATCAGAGCAACTACTTTCAAGCATATGAACATTGAATTGAAAGAAAGGAAAAAAGCAATTGAGTCCGAAATAAAATGAACAGATCTTTTTTTTTAATACAAACTGAAAGAAAAAATGTATCCTAAACAACTAGTTTCAAACATATGAGCTTTGAATTACACACAAATCGCTTTTTCCTATTCACTTGCTATTTAATTTTTTACAGGAACACTACACAACGTAATATATGGATAATATGGAAGAGTCACCAAATGTAACATCGATATAAAATTTAACTTACACTTTACACAAGGAAATTCATTATCCTCATCCTTATCTTTATGGTGTACTACAAATCAAATCACTTTATTAATCCTGTAGAACTTACAAAGTTATAGGATAGGTCAAATTGAATTTTGTACATATACATAAAATAATACTTAGAGTAAAATTAAACAAAACATACATGAAAGATTCATTAAATTAATGTGATAGAAAAATAAAATTATGGAATATTGAGAAATTCATCAATGGTATAAAAAGTATGTTCTAATAAAAACCTTTTAAGGGTGTTTTTGAAAACTTGAATTCTATCAGTAGTTTTCAATGAGTCGGGCACTTTGTTATGAAGTTGTACCGCCAAGTTAGAAGATGAGTAAGCGGTTATATTTTGTTTGACGGGATTTATGTAAAAATCATTGCACTTTCTAGTATTTACATTATGGTAAGATGAAAACATCAAAAATGAAAATATCCGGAAAAGTTAGAATTTTCAAATGTTTCTATAAATCTCTGCAGGCGGTTCTCTGATTGATGTCTGATAAAATCCATATAATCTTTTTTTGGGCAATAAATACATTTGGAGCCAATGAAAAGCTTCCCCAGAGACAAATACCATATCTGATTCTAGATTCTATATTGCATAGTAATGATTTACTAACTGTTTAGTGTTTAGTATCGGCTTGAGATTTCGTATCAGATACGAAACAGAACTCAGTTTCAAAATCAGTTTATTATTGACCCTTCCAGTTCAGACAATTATCAAGCGAGAGTCCCAAAAATTTATATTTATCGGATAAAAAAAGTGTGCTCTGATTCTCATTGATTTTAATTTCTAGATTTGAACAGATTTTTTGCCTGTGATGAAACCGTACTAATAAAGTTTTTCGAGAGTTGAAATGAAGTGAGTTGGAGGCACACCATGAAACCAAATGATTTGACACCGTGTAACAATTTTATTTCAAAATTGTGTCGTCTATGTCCGAAATTAGAAGTGATGTGTCATCTGCCTACATAATGCACGTATTCTCAGCAACCGTGGCTCCAACATCATTACAGTAACATATAAATAATAGCCGTCCCAACACTGATCTTTGAGGTATTCCAATGGTCGAAACTTGAGTATTTGAAATACATTTATAATGACGACATTTTCAGATCTATGATTCACCGAAACAAATTGACTCCTGTTTTTGCTGCTGTCACATCAGTTATTGTGGACATATTGAATCGAAAACCATGTTGAATCGGGGAGATAATGTTATGCCTCTCAATGAAATGTAGTAATTGACGTAGGTATGCATATTCAAATATTTATGAAAAAAAAGATGGAACAGTGATGGGCCTATAGTTCTCTGAAAGATATGAATCCGATTTTTTGTGGACAGGTACAACATTTCAGACCTTCAATTTTTCAGGAAACACTCCCGTACTAAAGGACATATTAACTAAGTAAGTCAAAGGATAAATAAGGTACTGCAAACTTGTTCTGATCAAGAACATTGGGATTTCATCGCGTCCAGAAAACTTTTATTCTTAAGTTTATTGGTTAGGAGAGATAAGAGTTCATTATCTGTAAAAGGCTCAAGAAATATAGAGTTACAAACATTAGTAAGATGATTGATGTGATTATTGGATGGGTTATTATTTTTAATCTCCCCAATTATCTTCATAGGGGTAGTGATGAAAAAATCATAAGAAAGGCAGGATATTCTCTGAGCATCATTTACAACCTCACTTTCATGTATTAAGGAAATATTTTTCATAGTTATAGAAAAGTGTGTTACACTATGTATCACCCGTCAAGACATTGTTGTGGGATTATCGTATGTCCCTATGTCATTGTGATAATTCCCGAAGTTCCTTGACGAAAACACTTTTCAATGTTTTCTCATCAACACCATTTTTAATTCCATCTCAATTAGGAGAGAATAGGTTTTGGCTTTCTTCTTCAGTAGGAAGCCGAAAACTTTTTTCTAAAAATTATTATGTGCCAAAAATAATTTTTTTTTCAATTTAAACTTGACATACTTTGAAAGGGGCTTTCTGATTCTCCATATTCACACAAAAAAGAATGTAATATCTTTTGCTTCCTGTTTGTGTGTGTTTCACACATTTTTTGTATGATGATGGTAAAAACCCAGAAACGTTTATTTTCCACAAACTTGACCAAACATTTCCGAAAAATTATTTTCCTGGCAGTTTTTCCTTTCTCTCTTTTTCCAATTATTTAACATTTTGAATTTCTTATATTCAGTTTCCCGACAAATTTTGACCTTCATCAAAGGTCTTTCCAGTAACCATTCCTGAATGGGGCTGATCCTCCAGGTTATAAATTAAATTCTTTGTAGCAGCCACACTTCGGCAAGTCCCATTACTCGTTCCCTTACGACCAACCCTTACGGCGCTACTGGAGGGTGGCAGAGCGACCGTGAAACTAATGAATCCAGAGGGCTGTACGACTTGCACTGCGCTAAGACCACTAAAACGTGAATTACACGACGCTCTGTTTATGGTACGCGAGTCATACACAGATGTTTCAACCAGAACCTTAAAATAAGAGGAACGATTTGAACTCGCATCATCCACTAGTCCTGTATGTGTGGATCCAGTCGTGAGACGTGACAATCGACTAAGTTTGACGCGACCTATCAGTTCCGATAATGTGCGAGATGTTTGACGTTTTTATTTTGTGTTTTTGTGAGAAGTTATTTTGAGTGTTTTTGTGATTTCTTCTTTTTATTTTGGATAAAGCCAGTGGAGCGACACTTTTAAGGTAGGTGGATATATTTAGTAACTTTCTGGTTTATCTTGAGGTGGTATAGGGATGGTGTAAATTGAGAAAAAAAAGGGCAATAATTCGACACTATCAACAAATTACATCTCTTAATAATTATCTGCGATGCTTTTAGTTGAAAGGAAGCATATAAAAGAGAAGAAAAACGTTAAAATAATAAAATCTCATTTAGTTAAATGGACCTTACTCTGAACAAGAAATTTGTAACCCTACCAATTAAAGAAAACAATTCACCGAAAATGGTCAAATTACTTTTACGGAAAATAATTTGTCACCTTCCATCGAAGGTATGAAATACATTTATGTTGGGAACGAAATTGTTATATTGTTACAAATTCTTGAGCTTTCAGGACCTATAACAACAAAAGTCAATTACTTGATACCAATGAATCATTATTTTAAACAAAAATGAGACATAGTCTGAATTCCTTGCAATGAAATCTTTAAAAACTGTAGGTCAAGAACCATTTTAAATTATAGAGCTTAAAAATGTTCACTTCCAGAGTAGGTATATCAGAAACAAAAATTTATTTTCCTTTGTAAGAAAAAATAAAAAAAATACTCTTTAGGGGCGATATACTAAAAATTGTCTAAAAATATCGTGACAAAATTCATTTTGCTATTTTTTCCTCCATTATTCTCTTTGGTTCTTTATCTGTCTCTTTCCTTTGTTGCTCTTCTTGAGTTTGTATTTGTGTATCACGAAATCAAATTTGTCAGTGATTAAAACAGTTGACTATATCTACAATAAGTTATACTTATACAGTACATTTCCTTAATGTCCTCCCCACTTTTAAGATGACGACTGGGCGCCATCTGGGAAAAAAATTCAATGGAAACGGGGGTTTTGTGACAAATCTTTTTGAAGCTCCTGACAAATGCTTCACAACCCTAGAATATAATGTCAATATTTTCAACTACTACAAAATGACGGAACTTTTAATAATTGCCAGAATACATTGACATTCATCTATATAATATGAGGTAATTTGCTTGATCTCAGTTCAGAAGATGCTCGAAATTGTTGCCTTCCGCTTCTTGATATATGAACACATCCGATATTCCACGCCGAACATTTTCGAACACAGTAACATCAATATCTCTACAAATATTTATTATTCCCTGCCGTATATCCAATATTGCAGCAGGTTCAGTTCAGTACACCTGTAGTTACAAATAGTTCCATAAAAAATTCCAAAGGTGTCAAATATGGCGAGCGGGCTGGCCATTCTGTAGGACCTCAACGGCCAATCCAACGACTGGTAAAAATAGTATCCAAATAGTTTCTTACTTGTCTGGGGTAATGTTGTGGTGATCCATCCTGTTGGAATACAATATCCATATCGAATTCATTAGGATTCGCTTCGATAATTTCAGTGATGAAAGGATCAACAGTTTCCAGAATATTATAATACAGTTTCCCTGTTGAATTTTGATTTATAAATAGTGGTCCTACAATATGGTCTCCCAATATTCCTCTCCAAACGTAATTTTTTCCTGGATATTAGGTATGTGTTTCCCGAAAAATGTGAGGGTTGTGTCAATCCAATAACAGGAATTTTGTATGTGAACATTGTCATTTAAAAAAAAATTACATTCGTCACTGAAACAAATATTGTGGGGATAGGCAGGATGCCTTGCAATGGCGTCTGTCATGATTTCGCCGAATTCTGTTCTTCGATCAGGGTCATCTTCAGTTAATTGGTGTCCCATTTTAATTTTGTATATATGATACCTATTCTTCTTCAAAAGTCTCCACACAGTAGAAGGAGACACCTCACAAACATTCGCGACGGAATAAGTAGACTATTCAGGATTCACTACCATCTCACCAACTATTTGCACTTGCACTTGTTATTTGCTGGATGGATGAACAGGGGCTTTCATGTACACTACCAGTAGTTGTGAATTTGGATACAAGTTCCCTCAAATATTTTCTACGATAGTATGATTCAGAAAATGTTTATTGAAAATCATTTCAGTCTCGTGAAAGTTATGTGTCACACCGTAAATCGCTTTAAGTTTTTTCTGCCAATGGACGAGAATTGCCATTTTAAAGATTTTTGACGTGGTATAGTCGAAGTAGTGCGAACCGTCGTGTTGCCAATGTTCAGTTTAGGAACTTATCGCGATTTGAGTGTTGAAATTCGATATTGGTGCAATTATAATTACTTAAAATTTCTGTTCAAAATGAGGCGTCCTTGGACAAATACTAACAGTATCTTATAACTAATATGAAAACAATACAGACTTTTTCCTGTGTAGTAATTGCAATACCTCTGGTAAACAATGTGAAAAAGAGACACCAGTGAAAAGATTCGGATGCATTTGAATATCACATGGAAGCTAATATTTTTGAGGAATGGTTTGAAAACATGTTGATCCCAAATTTTGATGCGAATAGTGTACTAGTTCTTGACAGCGCTTCCTATCATTCGCGACAGCTCATCAAAGTACCGAATAAAAATTCGAGGAAAGATGAAATACAAAGTTTTTAAATCGATAACAATTTGTATTTTGAAGACAACTATACCAAAAACCAACTACTTGAAATTCTACAGACTGAAACATTTGAAAAACGTTATGCCTTTGAGAGTATTGCTGAAAAATATGGACACACCATACTGAGACTTTCCCCCTATTTTTGTGTTTTCAATCACATCGAGTTGATTTGAGGAAAATTGAAACAAAGCATCAGGCTTGAATATAATATTCCAAATCATGATAAGAAGGTAATAGAGCTAGTTAAAGAAGAAGTATCTAATATTACTGAAAAAAACTGGTAGAAAAGGATTAAAAAGTATTTTTTGTTGAAAAAGACTATTAGGAAATTGGATACTTCCATATTAATGGTGTAAATAAATTCATCATTGATTTAAATGACGACACTGATAGGGAAACAGAGGATATGGAAGAGGAATTATCAGAAGCTTTCGAATAAACTTAGTGAAGTGTTTTTGAAGCGATCGATTTTATACAGTGTAATCCCCAAAGTATGCACCATATGGGAAACTTCTTTTTTAAGGGTTTTTCTACAAAAAGTTATTCCTTATAAAAGTTTGTGCATCCCTCAAAACTGAATATGCACCAATAAAATACAGTAAAATACACGTACCATACGAGGAGCCTTCAAATATTTGATTTTGAGACAGAAGTAATGAACTCTTATTTTGAAAAATCTCGGGAAGTATTATTCAGAAAAGCATTGTTCAGCATTGAAAAATTTATCTAGCTTTGAAGTCATAACCATCTGAGTGAAGTTTTATTTTTGTACCCATTTTTTGAATGGGGACTACGAAAAGAAAAATTTTCCAAAACGATAAATAGACAGCATCCTGTATACGACGTTTTATTTTTAAAGCCTGCCAATTTTTTGTAGAGTAAAATAATTTTCAAAGTTTTTGGCCTTAAGTTATTTTTATTTTTCGTTATAACCAAAAATTACTCAAAATTATACAGTATTGTAATAATATCAGTATTCAATATACAGTATTCAATAATATCAAATCACCAAACTCAAAATGAAATAGGTATTTTGAAACAGACTCATTGATTTTCTGGATATTATTTTGGAGAATTATTTTGGCCACTTACTATAGGTGAAACTAAAAATCTTCGAACATCTGAGATATTATTGAAATTTTGTTTTCATGCAATAAACGACACCTTTTCTACCGATATAGGGAACCCTAGCACTACAAGAGATGTTTTTCCTCGGTTGAGATCACTTTATTATACTCTGAAACTTGGGAAGGCGAAGTATCACAGACTAATTCTTCTCAAAACTGAAATCCAATTCCTAAATACCAATGTTTGAGTAAGATAAATATCAACGATAAGTATCAACGAATATACGTCGATATGAATTAGAAAATTCTCCAAATATTCCTAACAAAAAAGCAACTGGTATATATCTTTTAAAAATATTCGGTAATTTAATATAGTAAAGAAAATTTACAGACTCTCCGTTAATCTTAGATTTATGAGAGAAACATGACTTGAAATTTATAGTGCTTCCACAGGAGCCAAAATACATCAATGAATTGGTTTGAATTTTGGAAAATTCCGCTCCTAAGCAACAAATTTTAGTTACCCCGAAAGACAGGATAAGGGATTTACAAAAGAAGCTGTTAGAATTGCGATAAAAAGTAATTTGTTCAAAGTAAGCGAACTGTAATGACGCGTTTCTAGGAACATTTTTCATATATTATGTTTTGTGGACCAGGGAAGTCTCATGTCGCTCAACATGCTTTAAAGAATGAACACAAAATGAGTGAGATATGCTTGAATTCGGTGATGTTGAGATCAGTACGGGCTTTTTATAGCGGCAAAAGTCCTATTTCGAATAGCCCGTTGTTCACTTCCACTAAAAATAGAAATCAGCTAAATATCAGGGATCTAACAAGTACCTTGTACTAGTGCTTCATCAAATGATCCTAATTGTTTCCCTTTCAATGTTAATTTAGTTAGTGAAATGCATATCGAAAGACAGTGTGTTAATTCTGGTATGGCAAAAGTATATTCTCTAGATTTATTATACTTCGGCCTCGTCTCATGAATAAGAGTAATTGTAGTAACCTCGCTTGCGTACTGAACCACACATTTTTGAAGCTAGACGACAAACGCTGTCCTTTCCCATCTCCGGCAACACCGATTCATGCCCAGTCCGACTCATTCTTTGTTTGTGTGTCGATTCGTACACATTACTCTTTGATAGGAAAATTTTCTTTGTGTTTGAATATCATACCAAAACGATCCAAAAGGCGACGTAGCCATAGTAGGGAAAAACATCAAGATGATCATGTGGACAATCTAAGACAAATCCGCAAGTTAGGAAGGTTGGAATAATTAGAGAATAACTTGGAGAAGAAATCGCCGGCGGCTTTTTCACCGCCCAGAACGAAGCAAAAACTCTGAAGGATATGCTGAGCATAGCTGAAATGTGTCACATTCGACCAGTTTAGTAAATTCAATATACCCTAGGAAGAGTTTGATGGAGTACGTCCCGGTGAGAGGACAGAAAAACACTGAACCCCAAGGTAGGTTCCCCAATGCTTGTAATAGTATTGAAATATTGTTCGTGATAGCAATAGGGAAGGCAATAAATTTACTCTAGTGAGAGTTTGATGGAGCATGTCCCGATAAGAGGACAGGAAAACACTGAACCCCAAGGAAGGTTCCTGAATGCTTGTGATAAAATTGAAATATTATTTATGATAACAATAGACAAAGCAATAAATATACTCTAGTGAGAGTTTGATGGAGCATATCCCGGTGAGAGGACAGGAAAACACTGAACCCCAAAGTAGGTTCCTAAATGCTTGTGATAATTTTGAAATATTGTTTGTGATAACAATAGACAAAGAATTATTAGGGTTATAATAGTCTAAATATAAATATATTATTAATCAAATATATGTGTGAAGATACTTTTTTGGACACATAACTAAGTCTTTTTTTCACGGTGAGATGAAAAATAACCAGTCCTATCATCTATGTGAGGATAATCGTTGGGATAAATATAATGCTTTCTCCTTTCCTTTGAAATCAGGTGAGATGATCGAATATCCCAAAGAATGGCTTGGGGATGCTCAGCAAATATCCTCCTCCAGAAAATTGTAACTCACTAGTTGCGCTAAAATTGAGTTCTCTGATTGTCACAGCCGTATCTGAGTCTGTGGCTTGCCGAGTTTCTCGGCTGGCAAGCATACAAAATCAAATTGGTGCAAGCCTTGCTGGTATAGGCGGGATCTTAATATCCATGCTAAAAAAGGAGGGGGGATAGCAGCTGCAATAGATGGCTGGTTCTTTGGGGAAAGTCTGGAAGAAAGAGTGAAAGTTTCTAAAAGCCTAAAAAGGCGCAGCCGAAACTTGAAGGTGACTAAGGTAAAGACGTCAAAAAAATGCAGCAAATACCTTGATAAAGTCTTCAAATCGACGCAGTCCACCTAAGCAATTTCAGAGAGGTTGTCAGGGTGGATGCAAAAATCAGAAGCCTCGAGTTCCTCAAGAATATCACCTAAGAGTAGAGAAGAGATTTCATAAAAACAGATCAGAGAGCGAAGAAATACAGATACCAGCAGTGAGTGAGGTTAGTAAATCCGCAGGCAGATCCACTTAAAAAAGTGCTTTCTTAGTTAGAGGGCTCAAAGTTGCCATTTGTGGTCACTGCAAAAGAGCCCAAAAAGTCAGGAGCTGAAGCCACAAATATTAATATTGCATTACAAAAATTGCTGGTAAGTGGTACTGTAAGTGAAGCTCTTCCTTGCAGATACCAAAATATTCCAAATATTTTTTGGGAAAGAAAGTTTTTGGCTTTCTACTACTCCATCTTGATACAAAAAAAGAGGATAAAGAAATCTTCCAAAAAA
>WOGP01009565.1:0-10677 GCA_015342065.1 Leptinotarsa undecemlineata | reverse complement strand
CTCGCGTTCAGCCTGTTCTCAAAAAGGGCAAGAAGAATCTTCCAAATAACTATAGACCAGTCGCTTTGCTATCAGTTACATCAAAAATCATGGAGAATGCCGTAAACCACGATATCCTCAAATATTTGGAAGGCTTCAACATCTTGAGCGATCATCAATATGGTTTTCGGAAACAAAGATCAACCGGCGACCTTCTATTGTATGTCACTCATATTTGGAATAACACAATTGAAAAACATGGAGAGTATTCTAAAGCCTTTGACCGTGTGTGGCATGGATGTCTGCTGATCAAACTTCGATGCTATGGTATGCCGGATCATATCTATGTATGGCTCTCTAGCTTCCTGAAAGAACGTTTCTTGCAAGTAGCCGTCGAGGGATGTCTCTCGAATACTTTTACCATCAATGCTGGTGTTCCTAAAAGAATATCCATATTGTCTCCAACCCTCAGTTTTTTGTATATCAACGACTTATTGGAAAAAAACAAAAATCCAAATATATTGCTTTGCTGATGACAGCCCATTTGTCTCGCCATTCCATTTGGAATCCAGAACATCGGCTGCGGATGCACATCTTCACCGGCAGCAGGAGGTTGCGATCTAGAAGTGATTTCATATTGGGGTGAAAGTAATTAGGTTCTGTTCAATGTCACAAAAACCCAGGCATTCGGATATAATGATGTCAGGACAGACAATTCCGCTCTCTGCTTCGATAAGTTTGCTGGGGGGTCAAGTCAACACCAATATGTCTTGGCACAATTATGTAGCTAGAATTGCAAAGGCTGCTTCTCAAAAGATTGGAATAGTGTCTCGAACCTGAAAACTGTACACACCTCAGCAACTATGATGCTTCATATAGCTCAGATCAGATCTTCTTTGGAGTATTGTTCTCATGTATGGAGCTCCGCCCCTAAGCACACCCTGAAGTTGCTGGACTCCATTCAGAAAAGAGCCATCCAACTGATTGGAGACGCGAACATCACTTGCAACCTTGATAGTCTGGAACATCGAAGAAAGGTTGGAGATTTGTCTCTCCTCTATAGATACTTTTACGAGAAGTGTGCAAGTGACTTAGCACACTTGATTCCACCAAGAGCGGTACATACCAGAAATACGCGGCGGACTGTGGCTGCTCATCGTTTTGAGGTTCAACTCAGTACACCTCGACCTTCACTGTTCAAGAACTCTTTCATTTGGGGAGTTGCATGTATGTGGAACAAACTTCCTGAGAATGTTTTTTCAAATGGATTTATTCTCCAGCGATTCAAATCCAATGTGAAGCTACTTTCGCACAGGCACCGCTCTTAGAGTGCCTTAAAGATTTTCCTGTAGTGCTTGTGTTTTGTCATTAAAAAAAGTGAGTCTTCATCATCTATAATAAAATTTCTATCAATTATTGAAAAAACACTCAACCTACCTACCATTTGATAAAATATGAGTCTTCATTGGTGACCGTAAATTCAACAGCTATATCATTTACTATAACAGGAAATTGAACCAGCATTTTATTATGGTATTCCATATTACGAAGTGCCGTACCTTGACGTCGTCTTGATTTCAAACAGGTTGGAGCCTGGCTCCCTTACCCTTTGAACTGATGTTTGCCAGAAGGCAAACGGGTCATAACTGATGATGGGTGTTGATGGTATTGCGGCATGAATGTCATCAGACATCAGTACCGCCCTTCACGGTGTACCCCTACCTGGCTGGGGTGAGTTGGATGGAAAAGTTGTTCATCTTTCAACGGAAGACATAGGGGCATCATTCGACAGAATGAGACATAGGGGCCTTCTATATCGGGAGGGGTCGTCTACAGTATAATACATAGCTTCCCTGACTAATGGGTTTATATGAGTTTCTGCACCATCGAAAACTCTCTAATTTCTCGACTGAATGGACTGCCGAATGGAAGGCAGCTGCAAATCTCTGCGGATGGCTTCATTCCGCACGAACCAAAAAGCATTCACAATCATTCTCATTAACTTGTTTTGCAATACCTCCAGAATGGAGATATTATATTTCGCCGCTTGTCCCCAGACGCCTGAAGCATACATGATGACAGGCTTGAACATCGTATTATATAAGAGTGTTCTCTCCTGAAGCCAAATTGTTAATCAGGCAGAACATTTCGGTCCTCAACTTCTTCGCTGAGCCTTTGGAGAACAACTCTTTCAGCCAGCTTAGCCGCCGATGAGAGTAGATTGATCGGGCGATAGTTCTGTGGGAACAGCGGGTTCTGACCCTGTTTTGGGATCATGACGACGATCGCATGCTTCCACCTTCTGGGAAAGTGTCTGAGGGCCAACGAACTATTTATGATGTTTAGTAAGCATTCGACGCAATTGTCCGGGAGCCTCTTCAACAACTTGTTAGTTATTGAGTCGACCCCCGGTGCTTTCTTAGCCTTTGCGGTCCTGATGTATTTCTTCAGTTCTTCCACAGAAGCTGGAATGTCGTCGTCATCATCTTCGCTGAGGATTCGGTGAACCCGGTCTTCCAACAGCATATCGCGGTCGATGTCGTCGTCAACTTTAAGCTGAAACTGACGTTCCATCGAGTCAGCAAAGGAT
Organism: Leptinotarsa undecemlineata; assembly: GCA_015342065.1. Taxonomy (NCBI): domain Eukaryota; kingdom Metazoa; phylum Arthropoda; class Insecta; order Coleoptera; family Chrysomelidae; genus Leptinotarsa; species Leptinotarsa undecemlineata. Next base: position 8,108 of record WOGP01009565.1, on the reverse strand, counting down.
AAAGTTTTGTCGGCGGAGGAGTAGCACACTCCGCGCTTTCCGTGAATGGGTGAAAGAGCAGTCTTCTTCCCCTTGAGCCTGCAAGTGACTCGCCAAAGCTCGTCACTTCCAGGTTCAAAGGATTCCAAAAGCTCTTCCCACCTTTCCTTTCGATGATCAATGATGGCCTGCTTGACTTGGTTGGCCATCCTATTTGCCGCGATTTTATCCCCTGGGAAAAGGGTTCGCTGATAGAGCCTTCTCAGGCGATTTCTCTCTCGTAAAAAGGTTTCGATACGAGGGGGAAACTCATTATAGCTCCTCAGCGGACACTCCTCCCTGGAGGTGGCCGCTCGAAACGCATCATTCACGGAAAGCTCGAAACGTTCAACTGCCGCGTCGAGTTCATCAGGAGAGTCGAGTACCTCAGGAGGGGCGCGCATCTCTCCGAATTGGGCTGTGAAGACATCCCAGTCCGTCTTATACGAAGAGCCGTGACGTTATTGTACACTTATTAAATACCCATTTAACATTCAATTTTATGTTGTCGCTTTGCTTCTAACCTAGCAATCTCAGCCTTTTGCGCGAAAAGTCGGACTATAATTGACTTTTTGGCTTGTGACCTTGATAAGCGCTTTCAGATATTTCGATGTCAGACAGCATTCGGCCAATGAGAACACAGAACGCTATAAGTCAAGAATCGAAAAGTCATCGTGTGAAGTCATCATCTCATGACGCCGAAGAAAATTGAACTGGAAAATTGATCTTTTTCTATTTTTGGTAAAAGAGTTGGTTAGTTGTACATAAAAACGTATGTGTATGTGCTATATAGTGTCTAGTCTCAATAGAGTTGGGTGCATTAAAAGGTAAATATTTCACTCTATGATAAAAATCAGATATATATTTCTTGTGAGGCTCTAAAGTTTTCAGTTTTTTCAACCGCGTCATTAGCTGCTTTGTTTTCGATTTTGATGATTTAAATTATATAAGGCGTTTTATTTTCATAAAACATTTCTTTCATTTGCAAAATCACAATATACAATACATATTCCAGTGAATGTCCTGGAGATTACCATTCAAAAGAAACCAGACAAAATTAATGGTGGATTCATCCACTACTTTCAAGTCCTAAGATTCCATGTTTTCTAATTCGTAATTGATAAAAACCGACTCGTGTACATAAGTATTGTGAGCAAGTATATCTATGCACTGGTTCTTGGCTTGTATTTGGTACATGGATTCAACCTAATTCCTGACATTACCAGAATGATTTTTTTTTCAAGGAGCATGGCAAATGCTTTGAGGAGTATTGTTGCCGCTGCAGCAAGTGCACTTGATGCAGATGAAGATGGCTTTGAGGAAGTAGTCAATCAAACAAGGAGATGCTTTCGCAGAAATATTGGTACAGTTGGGAGGGGACGAAAATCTGTTAAAAAATTCAAAAGAAAAACATTATTATTACGGAGAAATAATAGTGACTACTGTCCAATAAAAACAGAGTGTAATATGCTCACAGAAAATGGTTTAGGTAAATAAAAATGTATTTATGAGACATTCATTTTTGAAAACTATGTTGGATTTCTACTTCATGTAAACAATAAAAAAGTAGACAAATTCAACTGATATAAGTGACAAAATGTGTACATCAATCACAAAGTTTTTTTTTTATACCTATATAGATAACAAAATGTCAATCTGTAGCAGCTGTGTAATTTGATATCAACAGGACTAATATTTTATTAGTCAATACACTTTTTCTTTCTTAATTTTTACATCAAAATGGAAACTGAAACAAATATATTACAAAACCTGTGGTAGAAATCTATTGTATCTCGAAGTAGAGTGTGGTAAAATTGAAGATGTAGAAAAACTTAAAGCCTCCCATAATTCATTCTTTTATAATCAGGATGTTTTGACAAATTTCCTTCATCTCACCATTTTTATATATAAACAAATAACTCCATTTTTATATTAACAATGTGTCCAATTATTCACTGGTAACTGATTATATTCTTTTCTTCATAATAAAATATTTCTTCTCCATAATTTCATAACTGGCTGATGATGAACCTATATAGGTTCGAAACATGTACTGATTGAAAGTTTTACCGTCCTCACATCGGATGTTGATATATTAAATTGTGGAGACGACTTTGAGTTTTTCTACATCTTTAAGTATATTTCAAAATGTACGGGCATTTTTGGTTGGGAGAGGTCAGGAATAAAATAGTATACAAAATCAACTTCTGCTAATGTTGACAATTTGACCCTAAAATATCTATTATTATCAAAATGGAAAATCACAACACGGACATCAAAACATAATGAGTAATACAATAAAAATTGCGGAAAACCAAAACCAGTATTTCGTCTGAAAGAAACTTCTGTGCCTGATCTACACATTTTCATGTAAGTTTTTTTCTTCATATGGAAAATTCTTCATTTATATAAAAATGGAGAAGTAAGAAGCCTAATAGTTTCGCTCCTAAATATATATTAATCAATTTGTTTTTTAAATTTCATGATTTCAAAAAATCAATACATTTCGGAAAGGAATAAAAATTTAACTGATGACAGTTAACTGATATACAATCTTTCTTTTGTAGCGATACCACACTTAATATAAAATTTGACATAAATAAACAATTCAAAATGAATGCTTCTCCCTTACACCAATGTGCTTCAACACAACTATCATTATAATTTAAAACTGATTATACAATGCTTTAGCAGTATAGGTCATCTATTTTTTTATTTGCTTGGTTTGGAAAACTCTCATAGAGAAGACTTTACTATAGTTCTGGTGTGTGAAAATTATATGTATTGGATTCATTCTCCTTCTAAGATATTATTTCCATCTTTGAATAAATAGTTATTTTTACAGCCCGCAACCTATATTTTCATTTTGTTTTTAATTATTTCAGGTTACAGTAGTGAAGAGGCTATTTATGAAATATATTGGGATAAAATAGACATTGAAAAGTATATTTGTAGCCTATATCCAAAAATCCCACTAGAACTTGTTGGATTTAAACTTGCCATAATGGATAGACAAAAAAAAATATGTTTTTTGAATTTTGAATCTGTTCAAGATCTAAAGGAACAAATTGGACAGAGCCAAATTGTAGTGGTTCCCAATAGAGATATTCCACTAACTGAATGTGCAGTAATGCCACCAACAAATCTAGAACGAACCAGTTTGTTGCGTCCTTTGTCCGGTAATCTATCAACGAGAAATACTCATATTGCCAGTCATGTGTCTTCACCTATGAATTCCATGTCTGATATATTGCAGCCAATACAGGTGGTTAATGAAGAAATAATTGATAATCTTCAAATCATGCCAGATATTCCACAAATTCATGCTGATGCAGAATTGTTAACAATAGTTATCGATAGGAACAATTGTATGAGAGAGATGCTTGCTTTTTACGAGGACGAAACTATGACAACTAAAAAATTAGTAGTACATTTTCATAAAGAGTTGGGCATAGATGAAGGTGGTCTCACGAAGGAACTATTCAATATTTTCTTCAAAGAAACTGAGACTCAGTACTTTGTCGGAGAAGACAGCATGGTACCGTTTTTACCTCTCAATCGAATGAGAAAAGAAAAAGATAAATTTGTAGTAATTGGTAGAATACTTGAACATATGATTTTGTTAACTGGTTCAGTACCAGTAAAATTGTCAAAAGTAACTTTGATGTTGTTGGCAAATCCTGATTTAAAAATTGATAAAAAAGAAATATTTTCAGAATTTTTGAATTATGTAAACCCATGTGAACGGTATATTCTGAAAAAAGCAGTTGAGGAATTCGATTCTTTAATTGGAAAAGAAAAAGAAATTTTGACCAATATCTTTTCCACTTACCAGTTTTATGAAATGCCTTCAAAAGAGGAAATATACGAACAGGTTCTCTCCATAGCCAAAAATATCCTCATTGACACACCGAAATCATTTGTGGTCTTAATGAGGCAAGGGATTCAGATAGAAAAATATAGTAATTTCTGGCATCGTATAGACTTTGACACACTATTGAATTTTCAGAAACCAACAGCTGCTAAAGTAGCTAATACTCTCAAAACCCAAGAATATCTAACAAACGAGGAGAGTAAAGTTTTACATTACTTAGAAATGTATATCCGCTGTTTAGGTGATAGAATAGGGCAATTTCTTTTTTTAATTACTGGCTCGTATCAGATGCCAGACTAAATTTCAGTGGATTTCACAAAGTTAGTGGGCATACGAAGATGTCCCACTTTCAATACCTGCTCTAATGCAATTCATGTACCCAGTACATATACCACTTATCAAGAACTGAAGGCAGAATTTGATTCGTGTTTAAATTCGGAGGAGGCATATTCATATTCGTCCTATTGACATCTCACAATCGAGAAGCAATATTTCAGAAGTATTTTTTTAGTAATACCCTTTAATTGCATAGATAAATAATATTTGTTGTGTGCTAATAATACATATCAGGTCATTAATTTTGAGATATTTTTCGGTTTAATTTTTGCTGATCTGTGCATTTACTGGTGGGATTATTTCTTTGCCAGCTGTTTTTCAAGAGAAAATTTCATAAATAGGAAAGTATTTACAGTAGGGACCACATACCTCTACCCATATCACAAAATTAACCATGTGACTACTGCCAATCTGACAATTTTTTATATATAAAATGTGCTGAGTGTAAAAGCATACAATAAATTTTGTCTTTATTTTTGTATGTAGTAGAAAATGATACTAGACTGAGAGTATGTATTGTATATCATCAGGTGTTGATGAGATTTTCGAGAGTCTCTATTGCACTTACTTACCTGAAGTAATTTAACGTGTTTCAACAAGCAACACTACATTTTAGAAACTTCCTGTTTTCATTTTCCAGTAGTTGATATATTTAGGGCTGTGTTACAATTAATGGTAATTTATAAGAATATATATTTTGTTACATTTTTTAAAAGTTTATTTCAAGGTGTACTATTGTTATGCTTTTGCTGTACATAAGATTATTCTTTACCGACTGTTTTTTTAAAAGATAAAAATTACTGACACTTGGTATGTTTGATTCTGTTACATTTTAGAATTGTTTTTCAGTTATTTATTCCTGTCGGTATATTTGTGACTACGTTTTTAACTCATTATATATGTTTATATCAGAATAAAATTTTGTTGCGTGGTTTATTTTATTATTATTATTATGAGATGTACTTTTGTTATACTTTAGTAGAACATTTAAAAGATATCTTTTGAGACTGGAAGTTTGAGATGTTTGATGTATTTCGTCACTTAAACCATATTTTTGTAATGTCAAGGCAACATTGCTCCCTCACACGAGAACTGCAACACTCGACGCACGTTTCACAGATTAAGTTGACGTCATCAGAAGATGAATTGTGATGATGACACCAACTTGGTTGGTTAACACATATCAAGAGTTGCAGTTCTCATGTGAGGGAGCAGTGTTTGTTTTAGATTTTTCTGCACCATAGGTTTCAGTTCTAGATTATTCAACTTCAATAAATATATAGATTTCAATACTTTGGTGTTATTAATCTGTTAATTTTGTTTCACTTTCTTCTTTATTTTTGCTGAACAGCAAAAACATTCAAAAATGAAATTCAATAAACCTTGTTTATAAATAATATAAATATTCGAAGAATTCAAGAAAACTTGTATCTTCCAGTCCTTCTCATACAACAATGAGTGAACTAGTTGATTGAAAAATTCCTGTGATGTTAGATTGGACCTTCACTGCAAACTGATATGAATTCAAAAAATGATTGATAGAAACAGGTACAAACTACTCATGAACAAATACCTTAGTAATGAATGAGAAACAGATTATTTATGAAGAAGTTAAGCCCTTTCATTTTGGAAGAAATTTAATGAGATTGCAATAAATTCACACATGATTTGTATTTTTCAATATTTGAAAGATTACCCTCCAATATATTATCAACTTCCATCAAATGGTGAGTTGTGAGGTCCAGCTGGTTTACATTACTGGAGAAAAAATTGACATTTTCAGAAATAGCTGTGGTATTCAAACCGTACTGAATTTCATATATATTCTGAAGTCTGTCTGCCAACGATTCCTGCTCATTAGTTAGTTCATTTATTGCAGTATGGTTTGAATTAATGTTATCAAGAAATCCATTTATCCATATTTCATGTGGCGTTCTATTATTTTCTGTGCGAACTTTATGGTTATTCCAAGCATTTCTAAACTTCTTTAAATTGTTATTAATTTCAGAAAGATAAACTTTCTGCAAAACAAATCGATGGACAACATTATCAGGATCAAGAATGCCCTCATTTTCCATTTTATAAAATAAGTCATAAAACTTGTTGATGACTTGCTTAAAAACATCAACCCATAGCCGTTCAATTCTTTGGTTGTGCACTGACCTTCCTGTTATATGACTACCTCTCCGTAAGCCACGAACAGAATTCATCAGTATAGCAACGAACAAATTTTCTAATCCATGATCAGATCTCATACGCGAAGGTAATCCATATTTTTTTAAAGCAGGAACAAATAAATTTATAACGGTTTCTGCAGTGACAGATGTGGTACAAGAAACATAAATGATGACTCTGGAATATCCATCAATACAGCCATGTGTAACAAATCCCCACCTAAAAATAAACGTTTTTAGTTATCTTGAAACTATATAATTTTTTTAATGATATTAAATCACAAAGTTGAAAGCTTAGAAATAAAATAAATATATTCCATTATTATATATTATTCATTTTACTAGTATGTGGAATTTCTAAGTAGACTGGATGCATTTCGTTTTTATCTATCCCATTTTGTTTATAGTTTACAGGATACTAGTGAGATCGAAAGGTTTTGGCTTTCTACTTCTCCGTCTTTATACAAAAATGAGGCAATCTTCCAAATGAACTCTTCATGAAGATGCAAAGTTCATTGAATTCTTAGCGTCGCTTTTGAAAATTTGTTCATATTATAGACAAAACATTGTTCTTTCCTTGCCTGCCACACCCGAGTATAGAAACGGATTGTTCTGATTTTTAAAGTAAATGTGAAACACATTAATTAAGTACCTCGATAACTTCATATGAGCATCCATGTGCCACAAAGAATTTGGTGTAGCAACTTTATACAATCTTCTTTTTATTGTTCCACTCCATCTGTTTGCTGTCCCAATAGGATCAATTTCACATAAAAATTTTCTAATTCGTTTTCTTTGTAATATAATTCCCTCAGATTTCAGATATCCTTCCATCATCTAGGACAAAATAAGGAAATAAAATAAGAACTATTATTTTTCCAGGTGGTATTGATCATATACTTTAATTATAAATTATACTGAGAGCACTGTAAGACTAATTTATAGTGAAAAACATAGGGTGAAATTATGTGGCAGTCAGGTACCATTTTAAATGGTACCTGAAATACTTTTTCTGCTAAATTGTTTGGCACACTATTTATACTGAATTTCTATACAGGAACTCATTCAAATCATTGTGTTGAGATTTATGTAAGTTTGTTACATACTGGTAGCAAGAGAATCTTACCACACTGCCACAATTAGGGTGTTTTTCGAGCAACCCTCCCATTATAATTTTCAGTTCTTCATCAATAATGGTGGTATACTTAAATCTAAATTTCAAGTTTTCTTCATAGTATCTCTTGTAAATTGTAGCCACACTGCACCTGAAAGACTTTGCCATTTTCTTCGCAGTAAGACCTTGTGATAATAATAACTTCAACTGGTCTCTACTAATATTAATTGCTGGGCGCCCTGGACCTAAAAATATTATGGCACAAGTGAAACTTGAATGTTTTCAGAGAAACAAATATGTCTTCTCAGCAGTTGGGTCATGTACAGAAAATATTTCTGGTATTGATATTTCATTTATCATTTTACATAACAGAATCTATAAAAAAATCTTCAAAAACACATCATACACTAGAAGGAATTATGTTAATGTTTTGGTTACTGTTTGGTTACATTCATAAATAGATGATGGTATTCAATTATTTTTATAAATAACCCTTTTGCACTGTGTGCTTTGGAATCAAATTTGTTATTCATGCATGATTGTAAATTTCTGAATGTCTGTTTACCTGGAGTATTTGAAAGTTGTGCAGAAA
>WOGP01009564.1:0-10677 GCA_015342065.1 Leptinotarsa undecemlineata | reverse complement strand
CTGTTCGTAACTTCCTTAATATTTCTTGATCTATTCGCGGGCAGATTGCTCTGTACGTAACTATCAATTATTTATTGATCTATTTGCGGGCAGATGGCGCTGTATGTAACCTCCTTGATATTCATTGATCTATTCGATATATAGTTTTTAAAAACATGCTTTTAAAGAATATGAACTGAAAAGTTGAAAATATTTTTTTGAATAAGCTTAAAACTATAACGAACGAAAAATACTAGTATTGTTGTGAAAAAAGCATAACCGCTCTGTGCCATATTTTTTTTATACCAAGCGCCCGTCGCTTTTTTCACAATAATACTAGTATTTTTCGTTCGTTATTGTTATAAGCTTATTTAAAAAAATATTTTCAACTTTTTAGTTCAATGTTCTTTAAACGCGTGTTTTTTAGTTTTTTAAAACTATATTTATATTTAAACAATATCACGACCTTCTACGAAGGTCGAGACATGGATTGTAGACACTTTTCTGATTCAGAGTACAATCACGGAATGCCACTGTCAACATTCCAAGCATTTTTGTGAGTCATCAATTTAATTTTTCACACAAAATTTTATGCAAATTTTCTGATCCATTTTTTTCGAAAGCAAAAAATCGCCCAAGCAAAACATATCTAACTTTCATGCCTCTCACCAACAAACTAAACGTGCTATACAGTTGAAACTGGGTTCGAGACGAGTGTACCAACTTAAAAAAACCGATAATTGAAGGAACGTAGCCCGCGAAATTTTAATATTCCCTTATTTTTCGAACAGTCCAAAATGTCAGAAATTTTACCACTAGTGAGCACAAACAATAAACAGTCTTGTCTACTACATTTGAATTGATATATTATGCTTTTACGATAGAATGAAAAAATTTACAGTGTGGTGATTTTTCAAATCCATAAATCATTTGCATTCGAACTCTGGAACGATTTATGTTCACTGCCCGATTTTTGATCCATGCTATGAATATCACGTTGAAGATAACTTTTTAACCCTCATCACACGTATCGATATTTGAGGCATGTTGTTCGAATGAAAACGACAGCTGGTTAACGGAAAAACACGTTTTCAACCAATTTCAAATTTTTTTATGTTTTATTCACGGCTTGTGCTTATGGAGACAGCAATTCATGTTGTTTTACAGTGCATTTCTTTAATGCCCCCCACCTTTTATTTTTTGAACGGGTCAACTGAAAACATTGAAATTTGGAATAATGAAATTAATGCATGAATAGTGTATTTTGGAGTGACATTGACAGATGAAACTTTCAAGACATACATAACAAAAAGCCCCCAGGTTATCCGTCCATTCCGGAAGAACAGCAAGTGCAAATAATTGGTGAAATGGTAGTAAATTCTGAACAGTCTACTTATTCCGTCGCGAATGTTTGTGAGGTGCCTCCTTTCACTGTGTGGAGACTTTTGAAGAGAAATAGGTATCATCCATACAAAATTAAAATGCTACACCAATTAACTGAAGATGATCCTGATCGAAGAACAGAATTCTGCGAAATAATGACGGAAACCATTGCAAGGCATCCTTCCTATCTCCACAATATTTGTTTTAGTGACGAATGTACATTTTTTTAAACGGCAATGTTCACAGACAATATTGCCGTTATTGGAGTGACACCAACCCTCACGTTTTCCGGGAAACACATACCCAATATCCAGAAAAAATTAACGTTTTGACAGGAATATTGGGAAACCATATTGATTAAAATTCAACAGGGAAACTGTATTTAAATATGCTGGACAGTACTGTTGACCCTCTCATCACTGAAATCAGCGAAGCGTTGGATTGGCCGTCGAGGTTCTACAGAATGGACAGTCCGCTCGCCAGATTTGACACCTTTGGACATTTTTTATGGGGCTATTTGAAGCAAAAGGTGTACGGAACTGAACCTGCTTCAATATTGGATATACAGAAGAGAATAATAAATATTTGTAGACCTCGGTAATCCTTAGTTCGCACAAATTTCGTCTTCTGAGGGTCGTTGTCGTACGTGTGTGACAGCTTATTAATGGAAAAACAGGTTTTAAACAGAATTATTGAAAGTTCAGCCATTTTGTAGTAGTTGAAGATATTGACATTATATTCTAGGGTTGTGAAGCATTTGTCAGGAGAGTCAAAAAGATGTGTCACAAGACCCCACTTTTCATTTAATTTTTTTCCCAGATGGCGCCCAGTCGCCATCTTGAAAGTTTCATCTGTCAATTTCACTTCAAAATAAAGTGTTCATGCATTAATTTCACTATCCCAAATTTCAATTTTTTGAGTTGACTCGTTCATTAAATAAAAGGGGGGAGTATACATTAAAGAAAATCACTGTAAATTACTAATATAATAAGCTCACCTTTATTGAGTCGTATCTTCTTGATCAGAAACTGAATATCCGGATAGGACGACCGTCCTTTCGAATGTTTTGTTTTCACAAATGATATCATTTCCAGTCCAGTTGTACTCAAAGGACCTTTTCCATGTCTCAGATAACTCACGAGTTCTTCAACGCTATGTGCGAGGTAATGTTCTTGATGGGAAATTCCAAGGTGTGGTTCGTGAGGAATTTCTTGAAAAGGGTTGTGGATTTGGTCGCGTAGAGATTTTGGAATATGTTCGTGGATGGGGTGGTGTGGAAGATTATGGTAATGATTTTCTAGATAGCCATGGTGATAATCGTGTGGAATGTCATGGTGAGGATCTCGTGGAAGATCATGAGAGTCTTCTGAATATTTCTGTTGAGGATCGTGAGTAATATCGTGGTGTGGGTAATAAGAGTGTTCTTGTGTAAAAGTATGAGAGAGTTCGTGAACAGATTTCTGGACTGGGATATCCGGGAGTTCATGGACGGGAACGACAGTATCACGAGGAGGAAGCTCTTGGTCATGAATAGGTTTGTGAACGTGGGGTGGAACTTCATTATTAACTTCGTTGATTTTGTGATGATCTTCATGGTGTTCATTGGGTATATCGCATGGAGCTGTATGTACATCATGAAAGGGATCGAATATGAAATTGAGACCCACGAATGAGACCTGATCTTTCAAGTAACATCCCACACAAAGGTTTTCTACTAGTGGAATTCCCGAATGTTGGAGAACCTCCTTGGGACCAATGCCTGAAAAGTACAAAACATTTTGATGAACGTAAAGGGTAATAATTTATTTCAAAAATATTAGGCAACATAATATGAAGATACAAAGAGCAAAGATATGAAGAGCAAAGGAATTTTTCCTTCTCAAAATCTTTATTTCAAAATAAAGAGCCAATGGCCATTTTGTGAAATTTCTAGAATCAGACAATTTGAATTTTTCATTACAAGATATATAAACTATGTTTGATTATTAAAATTTGATAATCATTTTGAAGGAGTTCGGAATTTTCTAACTCAGAAACAGCCAAATGTAACAAAAAATTAATTAATTTTTTAAAACATTTCTTTCATAATATCACTTTTACTATATGTGAGGTATACTTGAAGACTGGCTGTAAATCAGATTATCAGGGCAGTCTCAACTCACATACATAGAATAATGGACTGACACTTATCAGAAAACAACTGCTCCCCTGGCTAATACCACGAAGGGCTTTGGATTTTATATCCGTCAGGTGTCAGTGTAGGATTCTTTACAGAAATAATTCCTGCATATGCTGTTGACAATACAACTTCCGGAATCGATTCTAAATTACTGGAACACACTTGCAGACTGGTTTCAGGCTGTATGGCCTGTCGTAAGTGCAAGGTGGTGTCTATAATTAACTAGAAAGTCTATGATTTCCCAAAATTAAAATTCGAATTTTTTTCAGAGTATCATTCCTCGAACTAGCGAACGACTAACAACATATTTGTCATCGCCCCATCTGTCCGTGAACGAGATAACCAACCGCATATCCGATTCTCCCAATTCCTTGTATAAGGAAAAAACTTCACATATAGTTAACGGACATACTTGAACACTGGCTGTAAATCAAATTATTTGAAAGAACAATTCTTTCAGGCCAGTCTCAATTCACCTACAGGTAAATGGATTGACACCTCAGAAAACAACTCCCCTGGCTTATACCACGAAGGGCGTTGGATTATATCCGACAGGTAATGCAGGATTCTTCGCAGAAGTAATTTGTTATGAAAAATCGATATTAATTTTGAACTGTTAAGAGATAAAGTGGTGAAACTTCAGGGCGTTTTTTATAAAAGATCAGTTGATCTTTGAAATAAGTTGATAATATAATTTGTAGATATTGTTAATAAGCCGTAGAATTGAAAGGTTTTATTTTATTTTGGTATAAATGTGACTTACAACTTATTAAATAATGAAAATACGGTTAGGGAACTCCAAAACTCCTTTGTTCCGTGATGAACTATCATTGAACTATCATGAACTATTATTTTTCAACAAAGTATTTTTGACAAAAGAAAACAATTTTGCCTATAAAAAATTGCTGAGAAATAATTATAGTAATACTTATCTTGGTTTTACGCAGTAACTTAACGGGGTAAACCAAAAAGTTTGCCCTTTGTTCACTTGTATAAAGTTCTCCATTATAATTATCACATTTTTCAGATTGTGGAAGGTGAAAATACCCCAAAAAGGTGGATAAAAAACAGACTAATTGTTTTTCGCATCTTCATTGATGTGCTTTTCTAGAGTTGAGTTGGTAATATATTTCATCAGAAGTTTTAGTTGAAACTAGAATGTACTTTTGACAGTTGTCGTAGCAAAGAAATATACTGTGAAAATGTATCTAATGCATATAGTGTACGAATGCTATGTTCACTCCAGAGTAAAACGCTGATTATTTCCACGTTAACGATATCAAATTGATTGTTTTGAATGAAGTTTTTTATTGATTTATTTGTTTCAGGTGAGTTGGTTTCCGCCATGACGATAAGGATTCAATTCAGTGAATAGGTAATATTATCATATTTAAATTTTCATTGAAGTTTTTTGTCTAATGATAGTATCTGTATCTGTAGAGTAGGGAGGGTGACTATAGGCCGACAACACTTAGGCCACATGTGACTGCGGACACTCGCATCAGACATGCCTGACAGTTTCATCTTCCTGTTCACACATCCTGCATAGAGGTGTGTCCACTAGCCCCATATTATGGAGGTGTTTCCTTTGTTGACAGTGGCCAGTCAGAAATCCTATTGTTAAGCGTAGATTTTTCCTGGTTATCGCCAGATATTTCGGTGCCAGTTTTCCAGGGTGGCCCAGGGTGATCTCGGCAAGATTTCATGCTTTGATTACATCTCATCTCTTTAGGGATTGAGCATGGGTAAAACGTTTGGCTAGTTCCGCAATTGTCGAAGTCATCAGACCGTAGGTGCCACTGGGTCCTAAAATTCTTAGTCTAGCCGCTTCCTTTGCTAAAGAGTCGGCACCTCAGGATAATGTTATTATCTACCGAGGCTTTGGCTAAATATTGGTGGAACTCTAGTGCTAGCCCTGAGGCCTAATGATACTTTAAGAAATAATTATAAAAGTTCAGTGTCAATGATAAAGATATTCAGTAAGAAGATAGGTGCCATTTATTTTTACTTAAATTTACTCTCATTTCTGAAAGAAATTTATTTTACCTCTTTAGTAGGTTAGTGCACTTCATTCTTGAAAGATTTTTGTGCTATTGTTTTATTTTACGGTTTTTTAGTTTGTACGTCTTAACCTATACATTTCTGCTACTGCATCATTATTATAACGCCTTTTTCCCCCATCTAGCTTCAAAATGTGGAGGACTTTGCCATATGGGATTCAGAATGATGCCATTTTGCATATTGTATTCCTTTCATCAAACTCCTTTATTCGATACCAATATCATTGGTATCGAATAAATCATTGGAAATGAAAAATAGTCATATTGTAGTGTCTGCCATTTTTTATTTGAAATGTCGGGTCTTCAATTGATCGTGTAACTAATTGTGTGCGGTCGAGGTTAACTGGTTCAAAGTATAGTTTCAAGATGTGTTCTACTAGTCAAGATAAATGAAAGGGTATAATTTGATGTACCAGTAATCGATGAAGCTATCGTGTAGCGAAACGTGTTTTGAATAAAATTTATTGCGAAAATTCTATAATTATTATCATGGATAGTGTTATTAATTTTCATCAAGTAATGGGTCAGAGTATTCATAAATAAAAAGCTTGTAAAAAATGATGAACAATTTGAAATGAAGTTTTCTTGTCCCAAGTCTGGTTTAGATACTTTGACGACACCTTCATGATATGGAATCATGGGAACTGGACAGCTTCCTGAAGCACATCAACAGCGTAAGATCTTCCACAATGGAGAAGGAAGTCCACAACGAATTGCCATTTTTAGACGTATTGGTGAAGAGGACCGACACAAAGTGAGAAGTATCTGTGTACCGAAAACCCACTCACACGAGATAGTATCTGAATCACGAATCCAACTACCATCAATCAACCAAAAGAGAAATAACCACAACCCTAGGGGATCATGCTTTCGGGCTTTGTAATACAAAGGAAGATCTCGTGAATGAACTAGGCATATCAGAAAATATCTTCAACAGAATGGTTACTCCAAAGTGATGCCAATACATCATAAGCATCACAAGGAAGAGAAGTCCATCAGAATCTGCCTCAGATCCGGAAACACCATCGAATCCAAAAATTGCATTTACCGAATACCTTGTAAGTGCGGTGAAACTGAAAGACTATTGTCGAGCAGAAGATAAATACACAGCGAGGAGAAAGCATGCTTCCAGCTGAGATTATCCACAGGGAAGAACACTGGTTAAAGAGGGAGTTCAAAGCAGCTGGAAATATGTTGTCCAACGATGCATTCAGCCAAGCTAGCAAAATATGGAAACCTGTAATCTAGCGGAAAAACGGCTAAACCGGTAAAGCGGAAAGAGAAATAGCGAATACACCGTAAAGGGCGGCACTGATGTCTGAGGACATTCATGCCGCCATACCATCAACACTCAACATCAGTTATGACCCGTTTGCCCTTCTGGCAAACATCAGTCCAAAAGGTAAGGGAGCCAGGCCTCAACCTGTTCGAAACCAAGATGGCTGTCGCGAAATAGTTCAGTCATCATCAGAAGACGATTGTGGATACTAATAATCGAAACGTGGTGAAATAACTTTTTTCACTCTGTGGTAATTTTCATCTTTTATCATGATTATCTTATTAATTTTTTGTATTTTCATTTCAAGTTTTATTGCTCCATATTAGAGATATTTCAGCTATTCAGTCTAATTTTATTTGTTCTTCCATAGATTTCGGTTCATATTAGACAATGGAAGTTTGAACTACTGAAGTTTCTTAGTTTTTACCAACAAAATAATTCAATTGAGTGGATACTATCTGTTTCTGTTAAAACATCTGTTTAAAATCTGATTTTCCGTTAATCAACTGTCTCCCCCATACGAACGACAACTCTCAGAAGTTGAGAAACTTGTGCGAGCTGGGGACTAACGAGGTCTTACCTTTTAACGTGTGGTTCCTAACACGTGTGATTCCTATCAAACAAGATCATTCAAAAGTAACTGGTGACAAATGCATTATCATTGTTAGTAGTAGTCCAAAATCGTCTTACCAGATAACATCAGCAGCTGTGGCGTGTTAATGGCTCCGGCAGCTAGTATCACCTCCTTGGCCGCTTTCGCAATGAACAATTTCCCTTCTCTAATGTATGTGACTCCGCTGGCTTCTTTGGTATGGTCGCTGAGTAGGATTTGGATAGCATGACTGTGGGGAAGCACCACCAGGTTTTCCCTCTCGTGCGCGCAATCGAGATAAGCCTGAGCAGCACTATACCTTTTGCCATTTTTGGTGATGACTTGCGGAAGGCCGAGACCTAGGTGTTCTTTTCCATTGTAGTCGATGGAGGTGTGTAACTCAATTTCGTGACCTGCTTGGTAAATGTGTTCGGCGAAGAGAGGGTCATAATGGGAGTTTTCGATTTGGACGGGTCCACCTGTGTCAAAGGAATTGAAAATATTAAAACATAGGCTTTTGCGGCCGGCGGAAGTCACGATTAGAGGAACAGAATCCGGGTTGGTAGGCTATAGTCGAATGGAACTTGCTACTGTCGCAGACATAAGTGGTATATGCAGTAACTTCCAGATATTACCTTTTTCTCGCAGACCTCGACCTACCAACATGGATTTTGATTTTTAGAATTTTTAATTGGAAGCTACGGCCCTTGCTTTTATGATTCTTGTAAACCCCAACTCTCTGATATGGGCCCTTTCATCAACGATCGTACTAAGGAGCAAGTTTTCTGGATGCGCAAAAAAACGCATTCCTTTCAATCACTGGATCAATCACCTTAATCACTAATCCGAGCTTCAAACCCCCAAAACTCAACTTCCAGGCAAGAAAATATTACGAAATTATTGATTGGACTACTACTGCTATTCATCCACCACCATTGTTGCGAAGAGTATCTGATAAAGAAATGTGAGCCAAGATTTCAACTGCCAACACAGCAAAATAATGGAACTTCCATAAATTCCCGTGTTACAAGTAAGCCGTGGAGCGGTGTGTGAAATTGGTAACTGAAGCCTCTTCAAAACAAGTTGGTGGCAGGAACAGAGATGGTTTCATACGAACAACGCTGCTATCAAGAGCTTCAATACCAAGTTTTTCATGCAAACGAAATTTCAAAGTTCCAGATATTTGAAGGATTACTGCGAGAAGCACAATAAAATGTTGAAGTTTGGGAATTAACAATTCGTATTTCACGATAAATTTTGTAATTAATAAACTCATATGAATAAATGTAAATTGACTATTCATTTATTTTTCCGACAGGTAATTGTTCCATAAACATTCTATTTTTAAAAAAATACATTAGTAGTGGGTTTAATAAAATCAGATACTGCACTGCACCACAGCCGGTTAGCACTTGAAAGGTGATCAATTAACTATATTGAAGGCGAAAAGAGAAATGAAAATTTCTATGTTTTATACCACTTTTAAAGTTTATTGTGTAAGTTTGAAAATGTCCATATAGGACGAAACTGCAGTAACGTTAGTTACAATTAAAAGTGGTATGAAACATAGAAATTTTCATTTCTATTTTCATTACGATCTCCTACTACGTAGTAACGGCTACATCTATCAATTTATTAATGACCTCGTCTATCCAATCCATAAGCCATCTCGAAGAAAGCCTAGGGTCGTCCATTTTAATAGATTGGCTCCTTATGCAGAAAATCACGAGCAAGTTCGCGCCCTCAGACCACCAGAGAATGGAATGATGTTCCAGCAATGTATGTCCTTATACTCGAATGGACAGAAGGTCGTACATGGGGTAACTCGAGAAGAGCCACGAGACCTTTTCGAAGCTCCAGCTGCACTAGCTCACTGCGTGGCAGAGGATCTTCAAATGTCCAAGGGTATCGCTGTGGTATTCAACAAAGAATTCGGTCAGCTCCAGACATTACGAGAACAGAATCCCAAATTCGGAGGAGTGCTACAGTTGAAGAAAGATCAGAGAAACGTTTTCTACTTGGTGACCAAAAAGCATTCTCGAGACAAACCGTCAGAATGGGATCGCATAAAATTAATCAAATTGACTAAGTTCTCCATCACTTCTTTCAGTGTAACACAAAGTTTTCCATAAAGAGTTGCCTGGTGAATTATGTACTGATACGATATTGAACCTGAGTTTTTATCCCTGATTCTTTTTCCTACACCTTTTTTTTGCCAATCATTGCTGGGGCCCCGTCATTTGAAAGCGACACCATTTTATCTTAACTAATGCTAGATTTAGTAATGAATTTATCAGTGACCTTGAATGAATCTTCTCCTCGAGTGTAACCTTTCAAAGGCAATATTGCTAGCAACCCTTCTCTGAAATCTTATACTCAATATCAAGAAATCTTACGAGAATAGACATTTGTTCATCATCAAAAATATCACATCATTCATCAAGTGATATGGCGTAGCAAGCTGCTGTTTACAAAAGTTCAAGAAGAGTGTTTTTAATATCAGCAGCAAACATTTTTGTGTTCCGTGTAATACTCCTCGCTGATAATGAAATACTTTGAAATGCGGCGACTACTTCTAACATACATTTTTTCACCATCTCAGAATCTGAAAATGGTTTGTGCTGTTTATTGCTTCTGTGGATTTTTTTGCTCGTTTATGCAACGAACTAGTAATTTTGTCCTTTTTTTTTGTGAGAACTGATATTGAAGTTTTTTTCGGGAGCCTTACTGCCAAGAGAAAAGTTTTTGTGAAATTTCTGATGAGTTGTTTCGTAGTGCCGCTTCAAATTACCACTCTTAACAATAGCGACAGTTTTATTGCATATAAGGCACACTGGAACCACTTGAAGCCTATTAGGCAGCGTAAAACAATATTGTTCAGTCCATTCTGCCAGAAATCTCATATTTTTACTGTCAAATTTACGCTTTTTGGAATCCATATCAGCATAGGTAGAAAAATATTATGAATATGCGAAAAATTACAAAACAGATGAATGGTTGCTCCGCGGTTTGCGCTACGACTGACAAGTCTGCTTCCCCTGCACATTCGCCCGCACCACCGATTTTGATGCTCGCGCTTGTTTCATAAAAACAGAATAGTGGCAAGCACGCACAAACACACATACACACAGGGTAGATAGGAAATTAATAAAACCATATCATTTGTAGGTACTTGCAAAACAGGTTGACTAGGCAACTTGAAATC